>APFE031244822.1:0-11690 GCA_000404065.3 Pinus taeda | reverse complement strand
TACAACTTTGATGCTCAAATATTTATGTCTTTAAAGATTTTAATATGATTTTTTTACAAATATTTAATTAAAATAAATATTAAAAGATTTTGGAGCATGATTCTAGATTATTTGCATTGAGTTAACTCTTTTTGTTTTGATTTAAGAAATGATATGACTTTAGTAAAGAGTAAAGATGTTTTAACAATTTTTATGGATTTGGAATATTATTTGTGGTAAAAAACATTTTGTTTAAGGTAAATTTACAATCCACAGGAACTATTACACTATGAGATGGTTTATATCCATTTACAAATTATATATAATAATAATAGTTATATTTTAATAATTAATCTTAGTGCATTAATTGATAAAACTTCTTATATATATATAATATTCAGGTTATATATAATTTACGATTCAAGTTAATTTTTTGGTCAACATTAGTGAAAATTATTTTTATTATTTTTTGAGAACATGAAATACTTACACATTGAGGTCATACTAAAGCTTAGAATACATCTCTTGACCGAATAATTTTGAATTTTTTATATTATTTTATATCCTGTGAAACATATAAAATCGAAAGTTTTCAAATCAATTTTCAATTTCAAAATTTATGTGATATGTTTACAATCTAGACTGACCTCGCTCTTTAAACAAATGAAAGGTCCCTAAATGCATTGTTCTTTTCTATTAACATCATTATTTAAATCATATGTTTAACTTAGAAACATTTTATGGATAGAATAAAAATGAAAATAATAAAACCTAATTAAATTTATATTATTATAAATAAACATACCTTATTTCATATATTTTATATTAATAAATTATTATACGTTAAAAATCATCATGTTTTTCATTTATGAAAATTATTTGTATTTTTTTATTAACATCGATAATTACCTTATAGAATCATGTGATTACCAAATTTTTTTAATTATTTATTTAATAATAATTAAAATGATAAGTGTAATTCATATATTTATTTATACAAATATTAATGTACCTATATAAATTAAATGGTGGATTAACACATACATCATGATAAACATAAGAAGGCTTCATATATAATACATCTCACATTGCCTAAATTAAAAAATAATAAAAATAATTAGCTAAATTATAACTTTATTTTAATTATTATTATTATTCATTATTAGTTATAAAAAAGATTAATATACCAACCCTAAGGGATAGCTCAATTGGTTGAGTTCGGTTGATCATTTCATTGGGTTATTTTAATTTTATTCTATCATCTAATTATCTATGACACCACTATATCTCCTTAAATTTAGTTGTATTAATAGTTCTATTATTGCCATATTTTGTGAGGTGGATTCTTTCTTGATTCCCCAAAGGTTTAGTTCATAATTGGCATCGCCAATTTTATGCCAACCCTACTTGAGCCATGGATTGTTTTGAGTAGAGTTTGAACCAATCTTAGGAATCCTCTTGTCTTTAGTGTTCTTTTGTCTTTTTCATGCATATTAGGTACTTAGTAATAATGATGCTATAAATGGAGGAAATATGTGTTTCTATTAGGAGGATATGATATTGTGTATTCCCAATAATTTTGATATTATAGGTTATAAAATTCTTTTTAGATTTTCTCTATATTTCTTCATCATTTTATAGAGAGGATATAACCCCAAACATAAAAACTATATATGGTGACAAGAGTGAAATAAGTTTCAAATAGGAGTTTCTTTCTATGATATAAACAAGGTTCCTCTAATTACAATAATTTTCAATACCATTATAGGCATTTTACCATCCATTTATCATTTTCTGGATGCTATAACTCTAGCCCAACTTGTGATAAAGATTGATTAAAAGGTCTCTTGATGATGTCTCTTCCTCCAAGCTATTTTTTTGATTCATGAAATTCATATAAGTTATATTTTTGGATTCAATTATCAAAATCTAGGTCTCTTGATGAAGCGTCTTCTTCCAAGCTATTGTTGTTATTCATGAAATTGTAAGATACTAAACAAGGAAAGCAAACCTTAAAACATTAAATGAAGAAAAGTCAAAGGAAAGTAAATAAAATTCAAGGATCCATCCACTTAATATTTAAACATTTATCCTCCTCCATGGAACATTGAGTAAGATAAGGGGAATGTTGGACCCTTGTCAACCTTGGAATACTTCTTAGCATTAATACAATCTATTCTCAAGAAAAAAATTGGCTAAATAAAATTGTTGCCTCCTTCAATCAATCTCAGTTCCTTTTATATGGATGCCATCCTCCTGTGATGGTTTTAAGAAATTTAATGATGATTTTTTGTTGCATTCAAAAATATACAGAGAGTGGGGTGAATTAGTATGATAACAATTTTTTTTTTTTTTAATTTATTTAAACATTTGAACACCATAAAACATCAATCTCATAAACTGCACAAGTAAAAAAAGATATATGTGGAAACCCTTATGGGATAAAGCCACAAAAATTATTTACATGAAAGACATTATAGGGCTAAACTATTATTAAATCAATCCTTGTTGTTACTTTGCAAGCACCAACATGCAAGAGACATGAATCCCTTCCATCGCTTTGTAGGAACCAACCTAGAAGATACAATAATCCCTTGTGTTGCTTTGTAGGCAACAACCTACAAGGGACACCAATACCCTATGTTGATTTGTAGGAACCAACCTATATGAGACACCAATCCCCTTTGTTCATTGCAAGAAAACAACCTATAGGAGACATCAATCCTCACTACTAATTGTTAAATTTCACACTACTCTATGTTGTTTCAATTACTTTTAGCCCAAATGAATTCTTCAATTAGCAATATTTTCAATAGCAAATAATATTTCCAATAATAAATAGTAATTAAAGATAGAACAGTAAATTTAATGACAAAGGATACAATTAATACACCAGCAAGAGACACTATATTTGGTAAAAAACCAAGGAAAATCTCACTATGGGGAAAACCCTTTGAAATTTTTCTTTTATTAGATTGTCATAAAATGTCTAGCAGAGAGTACAATGAGCCCAATACAAAATCATCCAAGAAAATGATCCTAACAACATTTAGAAATACGTTCCCAACATCAATATAGATCAGAGACAACTTTTCTTGTCTGCAGTCAACTGTAGTCAAATGTCAAATTTCATCCCTTGAACCCAACCACATGGGGGAAGAAGGATGCATGTGGTTGAGAGATTTCAATGACATTGTTGAGCCTACAAGCTTGTAGTTATAGCCGAAATATTCTTGTGACAAGCTTGCGGTTATGAACAAAAACCTTATAACACATGTAAGCTTCAGACCCTATAATTTCGAACTTGTACAAACCAAATTTCTTAACCTAACCTCAAACCTATACGAATCATTCAATGAAGAAGAGAAGAAGAAGATGTTTGGTGATTTCCAAATGAGCTTGAGGTCACTTATATTTATACACTTCCAAGGGTATCCATTTTCTTTTTAGGGTTGACCTAATCAAATGTGAAATTATGGGTTTCCATTCAAAAATACACTTTTTCTTGTCCCAATTGAGCACTTCAATAAAAAATATTGGTCCTCTTGAAAAGAGGAATCTAGTCACATTGTTGGAATTTTTCATTGAGCTACCAAATTAACACTAATTTGTAGGTACCAACCTATAGGAGACATTAATCCCCTATGCTAATTTTTTTACACCAATCCCTTGTTTTGTAGATATTCATAGCCACTAACCTACATGCTTCATTCTTCACAATGTCTTGTTAGTTGCATCTTCATTTACCTAGTTTGCTTGTTGCTTTTGTATTCACTAGCTCTATTAGTTTCTTTTTCTATCACTAGGAATTAGAGGAATTTTGAGGTCTAAAATGGGCCTCCTAAGTAAATTATAAAATAATAGTGGAAATAATAAAATAAGATTAGATTACATCATCAAACTTTAGAGGGAAAAAAAGAAAAAATTACCTTTTCAAATCGTATTTTCAAGTTATCTCCCTATGGGTTTGCTCAAATTTTGAGTAGAAATACTTGTGGGATGAAAAATTTGATTCCTCATCCAAGGATTACCCATGTTTCATACTTTTCAATGGAACCTATTACACAAAAAATGAGAAATACATGAAAAATGTGATTGCAATCATGTTTTTTCATGTATTTTTGATTTTTCGTGTAGCAGAGTCCATCAAAAGTATGCAACATCGGTATTCTTTGGATGAGGAATTAAATTTTTCATATAAATAGTACTCTCACTCGAAATTTGAGAAAAAATTTAGGGAGATAAGTTGAAAATATGAGTTGAAAAAGTATTTTTATTATCTGAATTTTTTTAATATTTTTACTTTTTTACTCCAAAAATGGTGAATCTTCCCTCATGGTTGAAATCATCATCTTCAATCCTATTGGTTCTTATCAATTTTATTTTGGTTGTATATTTTTCTTAGGAGGCCCATTTTATACCTCGAAATTCCCCAATGTCTACCTACTACTTCCTCACCATGTCTATTACTCCCAAAATTTATTTCTTTTGGATTCTTCTTAAGAAAAAAAATTCACAACATGCCACATATCTAATTTGGTAATCTGGTTCTAAGGATTTCTATCATAAGTACCTAGAGATATCTTCTTTGTATCATCCAAATTTCACAATATGCAACATCTCAAAATGAAAGTTATAGCAAAACTGACAAGCTAACTTGTGAGAAGTATGTTTCATGAGAATTTAGAAACACTAACATCATTGGACCATATCTCTAAAATTATAGAGAATCAATGTACTAAACTTGAACCACATGTACATGAAGATATTTTATCTCTATCCTCCAATTTTCATAGTCTCAAATATCTTGGAAAAAAAGTTATGGTGAAAATTCTCAGTTAATCTGTTTGAAGAAGATTTTAGGAGCACTCAAGAATCCTAACTTCCTTCAATTATATATCTGAAATTATAGGAAATGAATGTATGAAATATGAATAATAGGCTCATGAAAATATTCTACCTATATCCTCAAAGTTTCATGGTCTGGAACATCTTAGAAAAAAATTTATAGCGAAAATTCCCAACTAACCTATTTGAACAAGATTTCATGAGCTTTAAGGAAGCTTAAATTTCTTTGGCTATGTCTCTAAAAGAATAGAAAATAAATTTATGATATTTTAACCATAGGTACATGGATATCCTTTATATGGATCCTTCAAGTTTCATATTTTGAAATGTCAAAGATGAAAATGTATAGAGAAAATTCCAAGATGACTAATTCACTCCATAAATCACACTTTTTCTCCCACATTTAGATATCAACAATCACCTCAAAATTTATTCCTAAGCTCCTCTTACAACCTCATATATGTTCTTCGATGAGTTATTATTGAAATTAACTCATGTTCCCTTTACTTGTAGTGTTTGTATGTTCACGTATGTAGCTGACTTGTAAAATTAGTTGGGTCAGCCTACTTGTACTTTGGATGGGTCATCATGATGAAATCATTCATATCTCCTTAGTCCTATGAAGTTAGAGGGAGTTCCATAACCATTATAAATGTTTCAGAATCATATTTCCATGATATATTATATCTATATAATATATATATATAATTATATATATATATATATATATATATTTATATTATATATATATATATATTATTCTCCCATGGAGCTAGGTAATTGGAGTTAAAATGCATTCAAAGATAGGTATGCAAGTGTGGCATAAAAAATTCCAGAAACACAATATTTCCAACAATATTCATTTTCTAACATTTATATTGGACAGAGGTAGACTCCCCTTGTCTTTCACGTCATTGAAAAAAATATTACCAATAGTCTCACCCTTTATTATTAATGGAAATCCTTGGTCAATTCTACAATAATACTACAAAACTCCCCTTATCTAAAATTATTTGTGTGCCTACAATTCTCTTCCTTTGACCTCAATGGAAAATGGATGTTGCCCCTAAACTTGTGATTTTCCTTATCTATGACTCTTTTTCTATATTCAAAATTTTCTTAGTGTTTTCATTTTCTCCCCTTGCGATTGTGTTGCATATGAACAACACTTTTGTATTTTATAGTGTACCTTGTGAAAAATGATTGGATACTTCTCTTTCTACTCATAAAAAGGAGGAGAGGTCACAACTAACCTCTCTCTAAGATATTCAAAATATTATTTGGGAAGTATTTTGGTAAAAATATATGCAACTTGTTCTTTTGAATAATCCTATTCTCACTTGACATTCTAATATGGTACCTATTATCCATGAACGTGATATTGTATGGGTATATTCTTGGTCTGAGTGTAAAACAAGATTCTTTGACATATTGATAGCACTTGTATTATCAATGGTACTGGGAATAGGTTAATCATGGTTTACCTTCATATCTTGCAAAGTTTGTTTCATCTAGAGAAAATGAGTACAACAAGATGTTATTTTAATGCATTTTTCTTTAGCTATATATAGGGAGATAAAAATTTGTTTCTTACTTAGCCAAGAAACTAGGCATTTCCTATGTAAAATGCTCCTCCATCAATTCTTTTCTTATCATCCACATTACCTTCCCCTATCAACATTTGTATATGTTGTTAAACTAAAGTCTTTGGTTATTGAATACCATAGGCCAAACTCAAGGGTGCTTTTCAAATATATAAATGTTATTTTCACAACTACTACATGACTCTCATTTGTAAAATATTGGAGCCTTCCAACCTAACTAATAGCTTGCATGATGTTTGGACTTGGTGTTTTTAAAAAGAGAAGAATTCAAATCATTGATCTATACGTAGTTTTATTTGCATAAGGAGATTGATCAAATTTTCTCAACTTACATCCTGTGACCATAAGCTTGTTGTCTAGTGTACAATTTTCCATGTAAAATTTATTTAATATTTCGTTTAGATACTTTTTTGAAGAGATGAATATGCCTTTGCTTGATTGGGTCACTTGCAATCCAAGGAAGAATGATAGTTCTCTTAGAATGGGCATCCCAAACACATTTTTCATTTCTTCTACAAACTTTTGGATCATTAGATTAGCATCAATTTAAAAAATAATGGCATCAATATATACCACAATAATAAACAAATTTTCATTATCAATTTTGATATAGATATTGTTGTTTGTTACTCCTCTTTAAAAATAAAATTGTTCTATATATTTGTTGAGTCTTGATTACCAAGCTCTAGGAGCTTTCTTTATACCATAAAATGATTTCTTTAATACGCAAAAATCATTTTCATTTCTTGAAAACTGAAATCCTTATTATTTTTCAACATATACTTCTTCCTCTAAATCACTATTCGGGAAGGCTAACTTGACATCCCTTTGATAAACTTTCAACTTCTTGAAGCAAAAAAATGCCAAAAACATTCTGATAGCTTCAATTATAGCTACAAGAGAAAAGATTTCTTTAAAATACAGATCTTCCGGTTGAGCATACCCTTTCAGACTAATTTAGCCTTATTACTTACCACTTGTTTGTCCTCATTTAGTTTATTCCTGAATACCCACTTAATCCCAATTACATTCTTATCCTTTGGTCTAGGAACAATTTCCCATGTATGGTTTCTCTTAATTTAGTCAAACTCTTCCTCTATAGTGTTAACCCAACACATATATTCACAAGATTTAGAAAACTTCCTAGGTTTTATCTTGGATAGTGAAGAAAATTTGGCATGCACTAATGTGCTTGCTAATTTCCTTTAAGCCTAGATCCATGGTTCCTTATTGTCAAGGATTTGGTTTTCTAGGTGAACTTTCTTAACATACCTTGCGGGAGCCTTTGGATGTGGAGTTTATACCTCTTTTCCCTCTTCCTCTTATTCATCTTATTCTTCATGTTCATATTTATCTCCTAGTTCATCCTCTTAGGGGTCATAACTAATTGGATCAGATGATCTATTATGTTATTGTTTTATACCTTTTTGAATAGATGCCTCATCTATTCTCACATCAATGCATTCAATTACTTTACAAAGTATTTTGTTATAGAATTTATAGTCTTTTCTCCTAGAGGAAATAGAATTCCTTCATCCACTATGAAATCAAACTTTCCAAAGTTGTTCTCATATCTTTTCATATATCATATACTACTAAAGACTTTAAAATGTATGAGGGAAGCTAGTTTTCCATGCCATAGATCATAGAGAGTCTTGTTGCTATTTAATCTAATATGAGTCTTATTAAGAATGTTGAATGTTGTTTGAAGTACTTCGCCCCAAAACATATTTGACACTTTTCAAACATCAAGCATTATTATGGTTGTTTTTTGAACAATCCTGTTTAACAATTTTAGCTAGACCATTCTCCTCATGAGTTGTATATATTGATAATTGAATTTTAATCCTATGTTTCTCACAAAAGTAATTAAATTCATTTCATATGAATTATCCTCCTCTTTATCATATTAAGCATTTAATATTCAGTTCCATTTCATTTCAACCATTTTTTTAGGATCTTGAACTTATTAAAAACTTCAGACTTTTCTTTTAGCAAATCAACCCATGTAATTCTAGTATAATCATCATTTAAGAGCATGAAATATATTTCAACTCCTCGAGGTTGAGCTCTTACGAGTCCAAAATGATATGTATAAATAAGTTCTAAATGTCTTGATGTTGAATGCTACATTACCTTGGATTAAACTCGTGATTTATTTCTAAATTGACATGACCCACAAATAGTATTATATGATTTTTAAATATTGGGAATATATCGTAAAACATCCTTTCTGCTTAGATTGACAGGCTGATTAAAAGTTAAATGATGCAGTCTCTTATGCCATAACCAACTCTAATCCATTTTTATGATTCAAAAACTTTGTTTTCTTCCATCGAGTATATATACATTGGCTGAGGTTCTAATCAACATTACAATAGTTTTATATGAATCTACGATGTCTACTTCACATCCATCTAAATGAAATAGGACCTAATACCCTTGGTCACACATTTGATTAACACTTAAGAGATTATCATTAAGGCCATCAAGATATAGTACATTTTGAGCTTTATTATTTCACTTGTCTAAAACAATTGCCACTTTTCCCGTTATTCTTCTTAGAGCATCATTGCTAAAGATAACACATCCTTATTTTTCTTTCTTTAGAGATATAAAATTTCTCTTATCTCCAGACATGTTCTATGAAAAAACACCATCGATGTAACATTTATTTCCTTGGTTTTGAGCATATAGCACAAATCCACACTCTTCTTGTCCTTTTTACTTCTTTTTCCAAATATTTGTGGTTTCTTCTTTTCTTGCTTGAGAGGCCTTATTGGACTTATTTTACCTTCACTTTATTTATGACCATATTTATTGTGTTTTTAACATTCAACATAATCCCATAGAGGAGAAAATGAATTATTACCACCTTAATAAGAATTTATAGATTTGTTACTTTCATAGTTATTCATTGGGGTCTTATAAGATCCCTTTCTCCTATTTCTACTAAAGTCATTTCTTACATAGGATTTGTAGTATATTTCCTTGTGACAAAAAAAAATTCATGAAAATAAATTGTGATACCTAGATATGATGAGCCTTCTTAGTGGAGCAATTCTTATATATTCGTTTATGGGTCTCAGCTAGTCTTCACTTCCTTTCTTGGTGTTTCTTTCTTTCATTTTAGGATTAGATCTTTGTTGTTCCTCTCCTCCTTTCCTTCTGATTTTTTCATTGATAGATATTTTGAGAAAATTAGCATAGCTTTTAGGTTCCTTTTTGCAATTTATTTTGATGACAATGAGCATGGTTCTCCCATGGAAATTTCATGATATCTAAGACTTGTTCTAATAAGACGAGATCTATGAAAAATGAGTAAACAAGATCTTAAAACTTATTCCAAACTCCAACTGATCATTTTGCTTTCCAATATCACTTCTAAAGGAAATAACCTCAACTTCTAGTTTCTAACAATGTCCTTCCTTTTCTTCTAGGTGGCTTATCAACACTTCTTTCATTCCCCTTCCTTATTCTAATTGAGTTTTAAGGATGGAAACCATTTTATGAATTTCATCATGATCGTCATATTAATACTCTTGCAATAGCTCCTTATAATTTTGTTCATTATTGTGAGTCCCTTGATCTCTTCTAAGGTAGGAAAGAGTTAACCTTGAAAATATTTCTTACCTTTAATTTCGTCCTCTACATTTGTCTTCTCCCCTTGGCTATGTTTATTTTTTTTATCAATATTTTGATAATTCATGACTATAAAATATTTTTCATCATCATTCCTTTCATATTTTTCATATGGAACTCTAGAAGTAAAATGACATTCACTACAACATCTAAAATAGAGTGGAAGATTACATTTACCTTTGTTAGTTCCTTTTGAGATATGCTACACTACATCTAATTTCACTTTCTAATTTCCCAAGGCCATGAGTGGGAGTTATTCTTGATCATTATCAAATGCACCTTCATCACTATCTTCTGATGAGTTCTTATCTTCCTTCGAATAAAAACTTTTCTTCTTGAGAGATATTCCATTTTTATGAAATTTCCCTCTATTTCTATGTTCTTTTTCATTATCATTATCTTATAATTTTCCATATGGACATCTTGAAGCATAATTACCTCTTCTACCACACTTAAAAACATTTGAATGGTAGATTAACTTTATATTTTACAAATCCTCCTTTCATCATTCTCACAAATTGAGCTTCTTATTCATCTAATTTAGGCTTGAAGTGATCATGGTCCTTATGTCCTTCCATTTTCTTTAATACTTTGAAGCATACTTCCTTAGTCCAGACTTCTCTATTATTATTCTCACCTAATGTGCAATGAGTATTCCATGTAGTTCATCCATATTCAAGTTTTTGAAATCTTTCATTTTTTTAGTAGCTATAACATTTAGATTGAACATGAGACAGAAAGGGGCAAGAGGAAATGCGTATGGCATGTTGTACTTGGGTAGTCGGATAGAACGAGCTGGGCAGGTAAACATAAAATTTCATGTGTATATCTACCCTTGCCAACGCTATTTCCATCGTTAATTTCTCATTTCCATCGCTATTTATTGCCAACGCCAATCGGCATAAACATCTAACTCGACATGCATTGTACCTACCTGATGCATACAAGTAACTTCGTCGAACCTGAATTGTGTAACCATTGTTGGTAACCACTTCCATCGGTAAGCAAACCAAATTGGGAACACCTACCTTGCTTTCCAAACTAACCCACCTGAATACCTAGACCTGGTAGCCCTACTTGCTTAATGAATCACTTAGTCAAATGAGTGGGTACTGCTGCTATAGACTTCTCTTGTAGTAACGAGATCAACCTTTCCCTTCTATTTCTGACTGTCTTCACCCCAGGATATGGATGGATGGGGGAAGGTGCCTTTATCCCTTATAAACCAATTCATTTAGCCAGGAATCATGAGTAGACACGACACTCTCGCTATTCACCATATTATTATATCTTCCGAACCAATGATCCGATTAGAAACAATTTTTGAATCCAAATCACCTGCTGTCATTTATCCCTAGTTTTCCCCTTTCCGGGGTTCGGTCCCATAGTGTCCTAGTTGGATCAGTGATAGATTTATAGGTTCGCTGTAAAACCCAATCAGTTGCTTCCAATCACTAAATTAATATTCAACCACAACTCAGAGGTAGGGAAATTTTCCTATTGATATAGAAGCTTGGACCAGAAAGAATAGTAATCCCTCTAAATCTCCCCCCTGATCCAATCATGACCCCTCTGGATGCAGAATATACATCTAATCGCATTCTTGTAATGCACCTT
>APFE031244821.1:16282-83358 GCA_000404065.3 Pinus taeda | reverse complement strand
ATGTGTTTTATGTGTTATGCTCTCGCATTGTTTATTTTCTGTGTTTTAGAATTCGTATGCAGGTAATTTCTGTACGGGGTTAAAACCTACATGGGGGTCTATAAATTTGACGTAGAAAACAATTTCTCTTCAGCTTCCTGTAATGTATTCTCTTCCCATATTGATTGGTTCACATATTTCTCTATCTTAGGCCTTGGGGTATGGATATATGGAATATTTTGTTTTCTACTCTCATATTAGAAATGATACCCCAAGGGTCATAAGACCATGTGAAACTCAGGCTGAATTTCATCTCCTTAAGGATTTTATCTTCCTCTTCTCCTGCTAACCTAGTGTTGCATATGAAAGGGCCCACCTGTGTCTTTATCTGAAACTGGGACTTCTTCTTGGTAACCACAGAGTGAATATCATCTGAATTTAGCATTTGTCTGATATATTCAAGGGAAAAAAATCCTCATAGGGAGGTATTTTGGAAGCTTGTATGGTGCTAACTCACATCTATAAACTCTGATTTTTGTTTAATTCTAGTATAAATACCATTCTCCATTCTTGGCTTGATCTTTCAAATGTAGAATTCTCTTGATGTCTTCACTGATTCTAGGTTCTGCTGAGCTGTTTAGGAAACTCATAGATGGGTGAACAAACTCTTCAATGAATTGTTTATAGGATAATTCTTATTGTTATTTCATCACTAAAGATGTCGAAAATATTACAGACTGTTGGTTTCCTTCATCTAGCTTCTGCATGGCAAAGATGAACTGCCTGCTTCATAATACAAAAACATATAAACTAAAATTGAAGTGTACTTAAACACTTATTCTGTTGGAAAATTAAGAAACTACTCATGCATATTATCAAACAAGAATTGACTTAAATTAAACAAAGTAGATGGTTTGTTATCTATGGAAAAAATGGAAAGGAAGCTTAGAATGGGTTCATCTTCCCACTGATCAGAATAACAACTAGAACATATGAAATTATGCTTATGATCTGTTTAGCTTGATCAAGGAAGAATGAGGAAGGGTATGGAGGATTTTTCTTTGGAAATTGGGAATTTTATGGTAAGAAAATGTAAAAAATCTTGGCTCTTCTAGCAAAATCAAGCTTCTGATAGAGTTCTGTGAGGGATTCTAACAAAAATGGTGAAATGTTTTCAACATGGGGGAGATAGCATCATCTAGTTTATAGATTGGGCTGTGATTGAAAAAAGGATTTGACCAGATGGGGTTATAATATCTCTTTGGCTAGGAACATAGAAAATTTGGCATTTCCTGGTGAATTCAAGGGCATGGAAGGTTGGATGGAAAATATAGTGAGGACTATTGGACTCCTAGAGCCCAATTTCATCTATCTTATCAACATGTTTATCCTCCAACGAGCAATAAAGTTCCAACAATTCACAGTCGCACTTTGTCTCACTGATCTTGTAATCCCTATCAGCTAATGGAATATGGTCTAAGCCTATAGATGGAGGGATTAATGGATTGACAGAGTCCTCTAGGTTCTTGCACTTTGGAGGCATAGTTGATCAGTGAATAATTAATAGTGATGGAAGGAAAATCTTATCAAGAACAACTTTTAGGTTGTGATTCATCAGAGGATGGGAAAAGAATGCTAACAGTTGATTTAGCTCAGCAAATCTTTTGAAATTGGGTCATTTTGCATAAATACCTATGAATTGCAGAGAATAAGCAGGTGGAAAGGTATAATGAGGATCAGTTTAGGGTTTGTAAAGAGGGAAGTTGCAGGTTCCATTGAAGGTTAGTGTGGGACAATTGAGGTCGAACGGTTACCCAGGAGGGAAAAATTAAATACTCAATGGTAAGTTTTTTGGGAAAACATTTAGTTGGGCAACGGCTAGGAGATGTGGCAGGATAGGAGTGGCAGAGGTGTCGGGTAGGGACAATGGTAAAGGGATGAAAGGGAAGTGGTTTTAGGATGGGGTAGAGAGTGGTAGGTGGTATAGGCTGGGGGGTGTGAAATGCAGAGAGGAGGCCATGTGGTGATGGGGCCCAGCGGAGATTACCTCCTTTTCGGAACCCCCCCAGGAGGTAAAACTAGGATGGAGAGGGTGGGGTGAAAACGAATTTGGTCCATTGATTGGAAAAGCTGGAGAACCCTGGTGCTTTTAATTGCGGCCCTTTTAAACCATATGCAACAAAATCATTTCGTCTAGATGTGCCTTTTGATAATGCTCTTGAAACTTAGGACAAAAGAAAAATAAATACATGTATAAAATCAAACTATTTCTGCCTACCCTTTAACTAAGCTAACATTTTTTATTTTTCTAAATGGGTGCATTTAGACTAGAAAACCCATAATTATTTTCTTTTATGGAAAATCAAAAACTACTTAAATTCTATCACTTATTTCTCCTTTGATTCAGATTAAATAGTTGAAACAATGTCATTTTTGACCTAACTAATGATTTACCAAGATTAAATTGTTTGGAAAATATTTATTCTCTAATCTAATTTACAAAAACTCAAACATGTTTAACCACGATTATATTGTATGATTAAACAAATAACTAGTCATTGTGGCATTTTAAACAAGTTGCACACAACCTTTATTTATCAATCATGATGAAAATTATCTATCAGTAGTGGCATTTAAATTTGCAACACTTTCAATATTATTTGCTTTTTCTTTTTCTTTCTTTGATGGGGTTCTATCTTTTATTCCTTTTCAATGTTTTTTGTTTTCCTTTTTCTTCTATTTATACCCTCTTTTCATTTTTATTCTATTTTTATTTTGGAAATCATTTGCAGATTGAAAGTTATTTACAATATGAGATTTATGAGATACAATACTCAATCACCTTGAGATCCTGTAAATTATAAGACCCTAACACATCCCTCTATATGTGGATACCATTACTAATATGGATATCCTTATATATGTGGTAACTCCATAGAGAGTGATTTGTCCTTTGTATTTTCACCATTAACATACAAGAAAAGAGAGCAAAGCAGCCTTGCCTTCCAATTGGGTTTTCTTAAATAAGAGTTTCCAAGAGAAAATATTTGTGTTCATTGTGGATGGTGTGTGATTGTATTTTTTGTTCTCTATATTCATCATTTTATCTATTTCATGCATAAATAGAAAAATCTGTAATTAACATATTTGGAATCTAAAGGAATTTAACCTTCATAGTATATATTTTGTTTATTTTACGAGATATATTGGGATAAATTGTCAAGTGTAATATCCATAATAGTTTACAAATCCTTACTATCAACATGATTCGTCACAACAAAATTAAGAGTGTCAATACTCTTGTTAGGCCTTGTTGGTCTATTTTCCTATTAAATATCAAAGGTTACCTCTTAGGGAATGATTAAAGTTCCTTCTATGTTTTTATATAGGTGGTACTCCTCTTTTGCATTCATATTTTCCAATTAAATCAAATAATGATAAATTAAGCATTCAACACATTCACGCCCATGAATGGACAAAGTGGTAAAGAATAATAAATAAGTAAAATAGAATTAAATAATAATCTCACAAATGATTCATTCCATCATACTTAACCATTCACACGTATTGAGGAAGAGACATTTGAAGTAATATGCATAAACATAAAATAAAAGAGACCATATAGGTATTTCAAAGGGATTTAAATGATTTCATTTATTCAAGATCATAAGATTTATAGGAGAACATTCACGATATCTCATTCTTAATAAATTTTGTGAAATCAAAAAAGTCATGCACTCCTTAAATAACTCTTTGTGAGAGTCAAAAACATTACAAATTGGAGTTTATGTTTAAATAGAATGTGTTCTTAAATCACTCCAAACAATTCCTAATACTTAATCAAAAATTGAAAGCATTCGTTCCTAAGAGACTGGAATGGAGTTCCTATGGAACAAATAGATAGTATAATAACCCATAATAAAATATAAAATAAATAAAAAATAAAAAAATGTATTCATGGATCAAATTTATAACTAAATGATCAAATCCATAAAGTTGGATGATATGAGAATAGGATGAAAAAGAGAGGGTAAATAGCTTCAAATAAAACACAAGACACTTGCAAAATTGTAAAATAATGATTGATGGAATTATTCCTCTCTACTTTGCAAGATCTAGATGTTGGAGTCTTTGTTGGCTTTAAATGTTTATTAATGTAACTACTATGGGAAATTTTTCAGAATTAACAATTTTAGTGAACAGTCTTTTAAAACCAATCATCAATGTACTTCTTCATGGGAGGAATAGTTATGTCCTACTTTACCCTGAGTGCAAAGATTGTTCGTTCAATTTATTTTAAACTTGAGCATAGTTGATAAATGTTTTCCATGTGATCATCATAATTATTAACAAATATAACTAACCATGTCTTGAGTTCCTCTTTCGAGAAATCAATAAGGCTTTCGAACTCATTGGCCTAGGACATTTTGATGATGCTCAACTCTACCTATAGTTGATTCTTCAAAACCAACATATAATATATAATCAATTGTGACCCTTCAAGGTCTTGAATGACCTTCATTTCTTTGAAGAATTATTGCTATTACAATCAATAATCTTTGCCCAATCAACTATGGCATCCTTTAACATTTGAATTATTGTATATAATCCTACTCATATCTTGTTTATATATTTTTTTGATAGAATTCCCTAGTGAGTCTTCTGAAAATCGCTTATAGTAAAAAGAAATAAGAAATAATCGGTAAAATAATAAAATCTCTAAGAGAGATTTCTTAAGTACTACCAAATATCCCATGCTTCAAAAATGATACTTAGTCTCTTATTGGTGTTTTCTTTGAAGTAAGTCTTGCTCCCAATAAGTAGGTTTGATGCCTACTTTATTATGTTGGTTGTGTTGGGTGTAGTAGGTGGTGCTTGATGTGGAACTATAATAGCCAAACGGCGTCAGAATAGAGGCCTATGCCTTAAGGATTCCTCAAGATCACTAATTTTCCTCTTTGATCATATATTTTCGATCTTTTTCTCTATGATGGAATGGGAAAGAGAATCCCCTGTATTCATATGAAACTTTAAAATTCCAGAAGTTCCTACTCCTAAAAAATCTATTTTATATTTCCATTTCTTTGCAACCTTTTTATTTTTAACATGAACCTTTTCAATTTGTAATTTTCTTTCAGACTTATTATAATGGGAATTAGGCATAATCAATGATTGTTCTTTAAATATTGTTGGATCTTTAGTAGCTAATTCCTTTTACATATTTTGACATTTTTCTATTCATGGTGCCACCCAATCAGCCATTGTGGCACTATCTACCACCATATTCATGGGGACTTACTATTAAGGGGATCATTTTTTTCTAGAGCTTCTCCTCCTTTTTGATGATGCAATAACATTAGACTTTTCCAGATCAATACGTAGGGGTGTTTCTTCGCCATCATCTCTTCTAGAAGATCGATCATTAATCTATCCTTTGGTTACACTTGTTTCTTTTTTTGTGTGTAGAGGATGAACTCCTACATGTTGGTTGGATTGAAAAATATGACACATTCGTGGGATTCTTCCCTCTTTGTCTAATATTTATCTACTACTTTAAATTTGTACTAAATTATGTAATTAGGTCATCATTCTAGACATTTTTTTCTTTCTCCTTTCCTTTTGTTGCTTCCATTTCATTGTCCCTTGTTTCCTCTACAATTATTGTAAACAAGTTCCCATACCCTATTAGTGACAAGTGTTAAAAGAATAACCCTTTAGGTTAAAATCCCTTAATGAGTTCAACTTCAATAAAATTAACTTGGCATAATGTCTTAGATATCTTGGTTAAATATGAGTAATTCTTCATAATAATGTCTTCTATCTTGATGGGTAGTGAGATAGATTATCTTTTCTTTTTCCTCTCAAACAAATTGACTAGCAGTAGTATTGTTTACATACCTTTGCAGCAAAGTATCTATCTAAAATAACATAGGAATTATAATGGAATTCCTTGATATCCATACAATATTATATATGTGAGAGTCTCTTCCTACACGCAAACCATTTTTCCTTTGAACAAGTATTATGCTTCTTGAGTTAACTTTTGTGGTTCAACTCATGTTGATATATGTCCAAACTCCTTAACAAAATTATCTTGAAGAAGGAAAAAATGAAAAGGTGCCTTATGTCTCCATTGAATGGGGTACCAGAACTAGACTAATTCACCCTCAGGATTCACATTATTCCTCAAAGGAAGGCTAATGAATAAATTACAATAGAATATTTCTAATACTAGATAAGTCATCGTGAAAAAACTCTAAGTATTTAAATAATTTTCCAATTGGAAAGAAATTTCATAGGAAATCACTTTTTCCGACTCAATCATAGTTTCCTTTTTAAAATAGAAGTATAGAATATAAAAGACTAGCCTGGGTATATGGGACATTTAATCTCATCATATTATCCATGCAAACAACTAAAATATGTCTTGATAAGCTTCTGCTAATATCAAGATATCAATGTATGAGATATCTATTGGCATGTGTGTAAATTGAACCATGAATTCCTTGAGTGTGTTTAAACCTCTGTATTGAGAGTTGAGAAAAGAATCTGATTCAGGTAGCTTGACTTACCTATTCATGCTAGACAACCTTAGCATTATTCTAAATAACTTAGGAATCAAGAGTATTAGGCTCTTTCAAATAGAGACCCACTGGAATTTTCCTAATCTTGGAGTCAAGATGATGAGCATGTCAAGAAAGGAGTTCTCTAAAATCGAATACTTCGGGAATGCACCCAACATTTTTTACACTAGGGTCCATATTTTATTCTTTATCTTATGTTCAAGCATCAAATTCAAATATCACTACTACATTATTAACTAATGGAAGTTCTTATCTTGGCGGGCTATAGAGTTAGAATTATCTCCACAAAAGACTTCCTTCTTCTTTTTACACGCCATATTGTATTATTCTTCCAATGCATTTTGATAAACATGACAACTTAAATGTTGCATTATGGAGCTATCAGTTTTTTGAAGGCTCTATTCATTAATGGAAATTACTAAAAGATACCTTCATCATGTAACACCTCCATGAGGACAAGCAAGGATCATAATTGGGAATTAATTGACAAAGGCATGTCATTTATAGAAATGTGAAGTATTTGATTCATATAACACCATATCACCATATTTACTTTGAAGATTAGGATTTTTTAAATTTTCCTTAAATTGTACTTGAAAGGAGAAAAATGGGTTCTTTTATGAATTTTACTAAATATGGCTTATAAACAAAGAAGTCATTATGTATATAAATAAGTGCTTCTATGATGTGGAACATGCAAACGTGTAGAGATGTCAAAGTGCAGAGGTATGATAAGTGTGGGAGTCAAGTGTGGGAAGGAAAGGGTCTATGGCATATTCCATAAACAAATATAAAAATGGCTATGAGTGGAGAGGAATGCAAAGATAATAGCATGCAGTAGTGTGGAGCATAAATTATGCAAGGTGCAAAACATGTATTCAGAGCTACAATTTTCGGAATGAACTTTGAAAATTAAATTATGGAATACTCAAGAGAAGGACAGGTATGGAAATTTTGAAGGATTAATGAAGAATAAATATGGGTAGTTCCTTGCTAGGATAATACCAGAAAAATGGATCAATAAGCCCTCATTTAAAATATTTTCAACCAAGCACATAGACCAACTAGTTTGAAGTATCAGCAAAACTAGCATCGCTAGCAAGTGTCACCTTCATGTAATAATTTTGGGATATCATTTTTGAGATTTTATGTGATTCCTAGATCCCCCTTATTTAAGAGGAAGAAGGCTTTGAGAGCGGGGGAGATGTTGGAGGGTCTATTTAACTACTCGACCAATTGTAATATGTCAATCAATTATAGTGACAAGCTAACTAGTTAATCAACTTGGTTGATTGACCAAGGTAGTTATGAAAATTGCAACTACATTCCAATGATAGAAATATATAACTATATGAAAACAGATCATATGTATAATTGGTGATTGATCTGATATAATAGAAGACTACCTATTATTGCTTCAACTACTACTTTTATCCTCTTCTTCCCTCTATTTATTCATGCTTGTATATTACTTATAGATTTTTTTTGTATATTACAATTGCTTAACTAAATTATTGGTAACCTCTCTTGTGTAATCCCATATATTAATATACTTGCCCTAAATTTCAGACCAAATCATAAATTAAATTGCACACAAAGAAGAAGAATGAGAAGTCAAAGGATATAGAAAAGTGGTGTAAGTTTTTAGGAAATAGAATATAAGACTATAAGTTGGATAAAAAGGCCTTAAGATATATTTGGTACATATAATCATCTCATGATATTAATATGTAGTATGAGTATCTGACCACCTGCTAATCAATATCTAATTAAAAACTCATCAATGAATAGTAATAACATCTCATTAGTAGATAAGGATGATAACACATAAGAAGGTGATCTCAAACTTTGTGATTGTCTAGGGACACAATGCAACATTCCCCATATCAATCACAAGTTTGAATAATTTAATCAATAAGGCAACATGAGCTACTAGGTAAACTAATATCATTTCAATATTTATTTTAGAACTTCTAAACTAAGCATTGATGAGGATATGCTTGAAAAACCACTAATTTGGATGTTGAATGATTCATCTGAAATGAACTTCGAAATAAAGTGAATTTGCAGAAGTGAATGGTTATCATGTCTAAACATTCACTTGCTAATTGGTGAACAAATAGGAAAACCATTCTACTATCATAAAAAAAATAGGATCACCATTTTGACATCAATGAACAAATAGGATTATCAGAACACTCTTTAAATATAGACACAATTAGGTGTTGAAAAACATCCTAATTAATAGTTTAAAAGTAATTATAGGATACTAAGTTCCATATTAAAACTTCCCAAATATGTTGATTTGATGTGATTCATTGAAGTTGACACAAATATAGCTATTTTGTTGAGAAGACCAACTTCCATGCTAGAATTTCCCAATTCTAATTGAAATGTGATTGATAGGACTACAGAGCTTAAAGCCTGATAATCATTTTTGTATTCCCTCTTTTCAAGTGCAACTGATGACAGGAAGTATAGTGTTACTCAATTGGGCATGATTACGTTTCAGATGGAGCATGGGGCTCCACTTACCTTGAATAATGTTATGTATGTGCTGGGGTTGAAGAAGAACATGGTATCCATTACCATGCTTGAGGATAGAGTCTATGAAGTGATCTTCTCAAAAGGAAAGACGTTCCTTCGACACATAGCCACATGTCAAGTAAATAAGATAGGGATTCGGTTGAAGAATCTCTATAAGTTGGAAGTACAGGAGTGTGTTTCTTTGAGAACGATAGAAAAAAGGGTACAGATTCAAGACGTTGGCGAGCTATGGCGCAGACGATTGGGCCACTTGCATAATGGGGCTTTGAATATATTGCAGCAAATCTCTACTAGTATTCCCAAAGGTATGCCTCAGAAAGTTGATACATGTAAGGGGTGTACTTTGGGAAAGTACACCAAGTCTTCCTTTCACAGAAAAGATAGTTGATCAAAGGCTATTCTAGAGAGAGTCCATTCAAATGTGTGTGGACCATTCTCAACAGCATCCACAGCCAAACACAAGTGTTATGTTATATTTGTTGATGACTATTCTAGTAAATGCTAGATATTTTTCATGCAGAAAAAGGATCAAACTTTCACAAAGTTTTGTGAGTTTAAAGCATTGGTGGAGAAAGAGTCGGGCAAGAAGGTTAAATCTCTATAGAGTGATAACAGTGGTGAGTATGTCTCAAAATATTTTAAGAACTTTTGTGCAACGAAAGGGATTAAATGGGAGTTGACGGCACCCCATAACCCTCAACAGAATGGGGTGGCCGAAAGGAATAACAAAATAATAATAGGGGTAGCAAGGGCAATGTTGCATGATCAGGGCCTACCATTGCACTTATGGTTTGAGGCATATAACACAATGGTTTATGTTCAGAATTGTAGCCCACATCTGATACTTGAGATGAAGACACCAGAGGAGGCTTATTCCAGTAAGAGGCCAGATGTTGGTCACTTGAGGAATTTTAGTTCATCGGTATATTTCCATGTGACCAAAGATGCACGGAAGAAGCTTGAGCCTACAACAGAGATGGGGATATTTGTGGGGTACACTGATACACCTCACAACTATCGAGTGTACTTGCCGACCAGTAGGATGACAATGGTTTGCAGGGATGTCAGATTTGATGAGGAGAAGGCCATGCGAGTTTCCCTTGAGAGAGAGCTTGAGCTACATGTGGATGAGGAGTTTTTAGCTCCTAAGGTTGAGGACCCTCAGATTGATGAGGAGTAACCACATGTAGAAGATCTCAGAGTGGAGACATCCACTCAGGCAAAGTCTTCTAGAGAGGGAAGAAAGCACACCAGAGAGGCTAACAGATTGTTGGATGATGCACAGGAGAATGTGGGAGTACCCACTTCTCAACACAGGAAAAGGAGGTCACCTAAGAGGTAAATTGGATACATGGCTCTTATGGGAAAATGTGTTATGACAGAGCCATATTCCTTTAAGGAAATAGTGCAAAAACCGGTTTGGGTTAATGCCATGGTAGAGGAGTATTACTCCATAGTTCATAACAGTTTTTGGGATGTGATCACGAGACTGGAGGACAAGTTAGTGGTCAGCTCTCGTTGGATTTACAAGGTAAACGAAGCTTCATATGGTAGTGTGGAGAAGCATAAGGCTAGATTTGTGGCCTGTGGCTTTTCACAGGTAAAGGGGATTGACTATGATGAGACCTTCTCTCTTGTTGCAAGGTACTCATCGATTAGATCTACATTGGCACTATCAACACAGATGGGTTGGAAGATACATCAGATGGATGTGAAGACAGCCTTCCTTATTGGAATGATTGAGGAAGAGGTGTACATAGAGCATCCTGAAGGTTTTGAGACCTTTGGCTGTGAGTCGCATGTGTGTCGTCTCAAGAGAGCATTGTATGGATTGAAGCAAGCACGCCATGATTGGTACACATGGATAGATAGCTACTTCACAGGGTTGGGCTTCATGAAGAGTGAAGCATATTTGAACCTGTACCACATAGTGGTGGAAGGTAAATAGTTGATCATTGTACTTTATGTTGATGATCTCATACTGACATGTGATGATCAGTTGATCAAATCTTGCAAGGAGGACCTTGCAAGAGGTTTGAGATGAAGGACATGGGGCTCGTGCATTACTTTCTTAGCATGGAGGTATGGCAGGGAGATGGGGAGGTGTTTGTGTCTCAAGGAAAGTATGCCAACGAGATACTCAGGAGATTCCACATGGAGAGAAGCAAACCCATGGAGACTCCTCTAGCAGGTAACTAGAAGAAGGGGGGTGTTACTTCAGGGGAAGTAGTGGAAGCTACTATTTACAAGAAGCTTGTGGGTTCACTCATGTACTTGGTGAACACACAATTAGATATGTGCTATGCAGTTAACCAGCTTAGTCAAGCGATGGTTAGGCCTACCAAGGTTTATTAGAGGGCGACAAAGTATGTGTTGAGATACCTCAGGGGCAATTCTCAGTATGGATTATGGTATAGACAGACAGAGGGAGTGAAGCTTCAAGGATTCAATGATGCAGTTTGGGCAGGGAGTCCATCCGACAGGAAGACCACATCAGGAGGGATATTCAGTATTGAGTCAGTGGTAGTTTCTTGGTATAGCAGGAAATAGAGATTAGTTGCACTCAGTTCGGCAGAGGCAGAGTACATGGTTGTGAGTCAAGCAGCATGTGAGGCCATTTGGATGAGGAAGATCCTCGTTGGTTTGTTTGATCAGTATATGGATCCAACTTTGATTTACTGCAATAACCAAATTTGTATCAAACACTCTAAAAATCCAGTTTTTCATGATCAGTCCAAGCATATTGATATACGGTATCATCATCTCAACGATGGTGTATTGAGTCAGATTATGTTTTTAGAGTACATTCCCACGAAGGAGCAAGATGCTGACCTTTTGACAAAGGAATTTTCAAGATGTAAATTCGAGTTTCATAGAGAGGGGTAGATGATAATCCCTTTCTTATTGAGAGGGACTGTTGAGAAATGGAAACAAGAAATTCTAGTTTAAATTGTCCTTGAATTAAACTGAGAATTAAAATTGAATTCTATTCTCCTAGCAACTTGTAAATAGTTAATTAAGTTTAATTAACTTAATTAGCTTAGTAATTTTGAGTTGGAAATCTTTTTGTAGTCATGTATATGTTCTCCCTAAGTTTTATGGGTCTAGTGTGAGTTTAAATTGAGTTGTAACTTAGATAACTCATTTTACTTAGTTGTGTTCAATTAAGTTAGTTCCAAACTATTTGTCGAACTAATAGAGAGTTAACAGTTAGTTGGTGCACTAGAGCATCCACAAGTGCCACTCTAGTTAACTGAATATTCCCTCATTAGAAACTCATGCATGTCGATTTTGAGAAAGACCCATTTGAGACTATAGTGCAAGGGAAGTGTACTATCAGTTGTATTATTTACTAGAGTGTAAATATCATGCATGCATCAAATATTGATCCTATGTTTGGATTACACATATTTGGAAGCATGAATTCCCTTTAAATACAAGTTATTCATCCTAGGAATTATGTAAGAGATTAGGGGCTTGGAGAGTTATTTAATAGGCTAAGGATTTGGCTTGAGCTAGCTTGTGAGTTAAGAGAGTTGAGAATACTTCTGCGGAATTATTCTAGTGAGGACAAGCTTTGTATTTGTTATCACTCCTCCGAATCTCCAAGGATGAGGAAGAGTCCAACTGAGGTAACCATAGACCAATCTTTTCACTTGGTAGCTAGACCTACTAGGCCATAGAGGGCTCTCTCCAAAGGATCATAGCCAAGAGGGTTGGATAGATTAGGGTTCTAGGCTAGATATAAAGTGTAGAGGATTGTTTGATTTGATTTTGATTGGGGTAGTCATTGAATGAGTGAATTAGGTCAGAGAGTGAACTAGGTCAGGGCAAAAGAGAATCAGAATTGCAGACATATGATGGGGCAAGGTAGGCAAGTTACTTTAACACTTTGTAGTATACTGATGAAATGGTTTAGACTGGTGAGGTGCTAAAAAGAGCATGAAAACCATGAATTCTTTTTAAACTGAAGAAATGAAACAATTTATGATGATTTTCCCAAAACAGAGCATAGAAGATGAATTCTTCTTATCACACCTTTAAAATCAAACCTATTTAGAGTGAAATGGATCATGAAAGGTACACAACATTCACACATATGTAATTGAAGAGGAAACAATATCAAAATACCATGCCACGGGAATCCCACCAAAATAGCTACAACTCATCCAATATATTTCATGCCAAAGTATAAAACACTAGTACAACATCCAGTAGAGTCCAACCTGTAGAATGACTGAGAGATTACATGATATAGGCCTCAAACCAACTCATCCTAGCCTTACGGGTCAAATCCATGAGAGGAGGAGCAGTTACAACAAAATTTTAACTGATAGCTAGAGTACAGGGTGGTTAAAGTGACTCATCCCTAACTTAAGTAAATTGATTCATTACATCTCATGGAGGCCATTTACCTAATGTACTTACCCTAGGTAATAGTAAAAACATGAGAATTACATCAATCATATGAATTAAAACAATCAAATATTGATTTTTCATATGTAACAATCAAATTTGGAGAAGAACAATGAAAAATTAGGCAACTGGTCAAACAAGTAGCACTAGTGTCAAACACGCAACGCCATCTTCAGAGCCACTTTTTCCTGCCTTCCCGGTGTCCAAATTGAGCCCAGCATAGCTCATTGGAAAGATTATCCTATCTGTTTCCAAAACTTCATTTTTTTTCAAAATGGGCCTGATTTGACCCCCCAAAACTCCATTCTCCCAAGACTAGTCAAACGCGCAATGCCTGGTCCAAAAATGAGGCAGAAACATGATTTTTGGGTAGTTTTTTTCCTTTTTCACCTGATAGTTTTGCATTCCAAGGCTGGAAACATGATTTTCCTAGATGTCTTGGTCCTTTTGAATCCATTTGTACATTCCATTCCTCCAAAACATGTCCCAAAAAAGTGCGCAGCGCCCTAGCCATGCAGCTGATATGAAACTGCCTCAAAAAACACAAAAAAGGCTACCAAAAAATGAGCCAAGAGTCTTAAAAATTGGTCAAAGAGATGATGTTTGGTGTGGCTAGGCATGGAGTGAAGCCTCTGCAATTATATCAAGATTCTTCTTCTCTTCTTGGTGAGTTAAGGCTTCAATTTTTGCCTTAGCAGCCTTGAGATTTTCCCTTGCTATTTGGTTTATTTGGAAATAATATTTTGTCATCCTTCTCACAATGTTATTGTCTCTTTTGGCCTTGTCTAGGAGATTTTCAAGATTATTGTTCACCCTCTCAAGCTAATACTTTGGGTTCTCATTGATCATTTTGGCAAAATATTCATTTAGGGTGAGCTCATTAGCTAGTTCAGCCTCTTTTTGTTTTTCTAGCTCCAATGCTCTTTTTAGGCATCTAGTCCTTGGCCTTTTTCTTGGCACCTATTCCTCCATCTGATCGTCATATTCTCCATATGATTCATCAAGTAAATCCTTGGCCTTTACAGCCTCCCTCTTTTCCTTGATGAGCTGAATCTCCATGACCTCATGTTTGGCCTCAAACTACTTGTTTTCCTGCTCATAATATGAGATGATGTATTTTTCCCTTTGCAAGTTGATCTAGAGCTCCCTAATGAGTGCATCCTTTTCTTTGATGGAAATGCTTGTGCTCTCACTGTCATCATGCTCACTTAGGTCAATTAAGGAAAAATCCTGCTATATCTCATGGAGGTCCTCCTCCTCATGTCTGATCTTTGTCTCATGGAGGTCCTCCTCCTCATGTCTGATCTTTGCCTTTGTCATATTTTACTTTCCCTTTTGTACCTGCTTCGCTGGTGAAGAAGGAAAGGTCCCTCCCACAATATGTGGGGTAAACACTTGCCTATGGCCTCTCTAATAAGTGCGTGTCAAAGTGCCCAAATCAACCCATTTAGGCTTTATGACCTCAACTTGTTCAATGTGCTCTTGCTCCCTGATTTCATCTCCATTAGGTGAATGAATATGCTCACGAAATGATGATGATGGAGGTGATCGTGAGGCTGACTAATCATATGAGGATGAATGATCTATGGGTTGAGATGGAGCAATGGAGGTGGAAGGATGAGATGATGAAGAGATACTTTGAACATTCTAAGTAGATGAACGAGTGAATATGGGATTAGCTATGAAGGTACTCCATGCAATGTTGAGTTCCTTGAGATGATAAAGGACTATGATTTGAATGAAGGAATGATGAAATAGACTCTTCATTTGATCTTTATACTCCCTTTTCTGTGCAATGTAGGCCATCTTCTCAACACTCTGGAAAATATGGTAGGGTATATTGAGCATTTTTACCCTAGTGAAATGCATTAAAAGCCAGATGTGATGGGAATAGAGCCTAGAAAATCCACCTTCACATGAAAAATATTTCATGATAATCTTCATCATTAGGGCATATCTGTCAAGGTGGTGTGAAAGAGGAAAATAGATCCTTATTTCATTTTGGTACCTTGGTTTCATGTAAGGCTCATAATAATGTCTCTCCAATGTTATAGGACAAATTGACCTCCTAATCAACTTAGAGGAGAAAGACAAGATGACTGAAAGAATGACCACAGTTGCAGGCCCAGAATCCACACTAACGCTCTCTGTACACTGACAGCCTACTTTATAAAGCTTGTTTACAAGCATAAAGGAGCGTTAGTCAACCTACTAACTCTTGTTGTTAGACTAGGGGGAGCGTTAGTGAACTTTAGTGATGCTCAAGTGGTTATGCCAACGAATCTTCCATTAAATATCTAGATATTATTTCCCTAAATTTGTACAAGAAAAGCAGGGAAACTCCAAAAATCAATATATTTGGAGAAATTCTATTATGAGAATGAAGGAAAATGGGAAAAATATTGTAAACAAGGCAGGTTCATGGTTTTTTCCCAAATGAACTACAGGTGGAGCTTGGCAGCCCTAGTTCGATTGCTATATAAGCAACGAGAGGGCCATTGCAAAGGGGTCAGAGCATTTAGAAGGATAGTACATGGTGTTGTTGTGATATTGTCATATTCTTGAAGGAGCTAGCTGAAAGAAGGAGAGAGAGAGGAAGAAGGGATAAGGAAGGCTGATACAACAGGGTTCTTGTAATCACTCTTCTGAATATAGGACTGTGGTTGTGTTCCACTACTCGAAGTGTCGGTGATATTGTGCATTTATTTGTTCATTCTGATCCTTGTTGTGTTGAATAGATAAGTTACACATTTATACATGTTTGTTACAGATTATTTCATTAATTGTTAGAAGTATATGTTGTGATTGGTTTGCTTCGTTCTTTTGTTCAGGAATCATCTTGGAGTCGGTCAGGAGGATTTCTTCTTACCACACGAAGATCCCCAAGCGAATCTAGAAAGAACCAAAGGTGATCCTTTCTCCATATCCTGTCAATATATGTCAGAAGATGAACATGTGTGTAACAGGTACCTTTTGCAAATAACCTTACGGTCTGTCAGAAGTCCCGGGAAGACTTTCAAGTGTAGTTTTCATTCCTTACATTTTACCCCATAGCAAAAATGGTGACTCCGTTGGGGACTATACATTTAGTTCCCAGTTATCCGGACTCCTCTCAGATCTCTTCTCTCTTCTATGAGCTTCTCGCTTCTTCATATCCTTCTCTGATCCACCATCTAACTTTTTGCATCCTGCAAAGTTGCTTTCTCTTCAAAAACCAATCCCAAAAAGCCCACTTTTTGAGCTCTTTCCCTCACTAACACAGGTGGTTGGTCTACACAGAGCTTTATAAATCTCTTTCACTGTGCACAGGGAGAGTTAGTGGCCACACTAAAGCTCTGTTTACACATAGACAAAGCATTAGTGACCCATTTCCATGTTTTTCAAGAGATTTTGTGGACCAAAAGGGGGGGGAACTTGTCCCAAGGGCTAAATTAGGATCTGCAACAGTATCATGCTAACAAATTTGGTGTCTTAAAATTTATTTTTTAAGAGAATGCTTTAGTTTTTCTCTCATAAAAGAAATTTTTGTTGAAAGAAAAGCTGATAAACTGTACATCTCCTTCTGTCGAAATAGTTGTAGGCTGCTTTGTTTCGGTTCAATAGTTGTTAGGGAATATTGAGAAAAGGAACTTTTAGTTATGAAAAGTGTTGAATGGCTTTAGATGCACTAACGAATACATGAATATGTGAAATGTTACATGTGTAGAGTAAGACTTGTTTGCATAAGAAATTGAAAAAAAAAAAATCAAAGCATTGTTCTGCACGGTTTATCGAGTCAAGAGTCTCATCATATTCATACATCAACACCCCCTCCGAAGACAAATAAGAAAGTACACTAAAATTTACACTAAAATCAATCAGATACTCTTTTTTAGAGCAAACCAACATTAGATAGATTAGGACCTTGGGATAAGAGAGTGAGTCAACTACCTAAGGTTGAAAATCAAACTAGTGTCGTTAAAGAGTGAAAAATCCTTCTGCACTCATATTACCAGGACCACTCCACTCACAACGGAGCGAAATACGAGACAACATCAGATTGTAATCGAAGGTAGCCCTCCTTCTTTTACAACTCCTTTGGGCATTCTATGTAATGGGGGTCCCTTCGGGGATTTCAGAACTGAGTCGGGGACTCAGGTATCCAACCCACACAGCGTGCTGTCTACAACTATGTCCCCCTTGGTAATGCTTTTTATTTGAGGTATCTTTAGTGGCCAATACTTCTAGGTACTTACCTAAGGTGACTGGGATGGGCTATCCTGGTACCTCAAATGGACGAACCTACTTTGTCTTCATTTTTTGGGAGGGTGCTCGTCTTCACGAGAGTACTTGGCCCATCAATCTGAGGTTCGGGTGAAGCTCAAAAGTAACCGTAACCATACATTTGGCCATCCTTCTCTGTTACTCATTGAGAGACTGGATTTCATCTCCAGTAATTGGTGTTTATCAGACAAGGTAATTTCACTTTGTTTGCTTATTGTCATTTTTAGTGTATTTTTTCTTTTTAGGTACCTAAGCACTATCGTTTTTGAGACTTAAAGAATGTCACCTTAAAATTTATCTGATAAAATTTACCAGTCATTATGGCTACATCCGGCCCTCACCTTCAATCCAGACGGTTGTTAGGACTTCCTCCACCCACTTTGGAGGATCTACCGAGATCCACTAACTCAGATTCCTCATCTTCGAGGAACAAGTCTCCTAAATCACACACAGGATCGTTCTAGATGACCGACGATTATAGTTGTTCTTCACGGAAGAATTTCTTCCTCATTTTAACGCTCCACTTACAAATATGTCGGATCCTGTTATTGCTCCCATTGTACCAGTACTTCACTCTTCACTGGGAGCAACTCTCCCATCTATTTAGTCAACACCTCAAGGGTTGTGGAATTATAGAGAAACTGTGAGTCCTCTACCACTTCCCTAGTCGATGATCATCACAACACCAACAATGTGGAACCCCGCAATCTCGTTTGTCATAGATACTACAACTCACATAACACCCTCTATCAGCGGAACTCAGCAGATGCCAGGTTCCACTCCTATGGTGCGCCAAAGCATACCTTCGACTAGTGCCACATATAGTGCTCCATATAACACTTAATGTGGCACTATGGGCATGGTTCCAGCTTACCAACACCAAGGTCGGCCGCCAATGTATGGTTCTAACCCCTAGATTCAGATATCTAGGGCGGTTCCCAATATGCACATGTCGGTGGGAAATCTCATAGTCCCCCCGCCGTTCTCAAGCATGCATGGACAATCGTTGATTGACATGAGTTTTCCCTCTGTCAATCAAAGCCATATGGTTAGTTCAGTGTCGGTTGGGAATCCACAAGGGATCCCCACCCAATCCATGGGGGCACCCTACTCATAAAATTAGATGAGTCAAGGGGGCACTGCTTATACTGGGGGCAACTTCATACCCCAGTATCAAAATCCTCATGGTAATCCACTTTACAACACCGTATCGCAAAGAAACTACTACACCACACAGCCGATGTACACCATGGGGAACCAAATTATGGGAGGAGTGCAGAGCTCCTCAGGTCATCTATCATCACAATGATTTGAGTCGGGGGCACCCAACAATTTGCCTTTTTTGGCAACATTGGATATCCCCAACTTATACAAGTTTACTAACGACCCCATCTACCATAACCTACAATGGCCGCCGATCCTGCATAAAATACCGATGCATATTCCTAAGTTCGATGGAAAACAAGGGGAGGATCCAGGCACTCACATCACCACCTACCATCTATGGTGTGTTTCTAACTCCATGGTGGATGACAGTGTCCGGTTGCATCTTTTTTCCCGCACCCTCACTGGCAATGCTACAAAGTGGTATATTGAGTTACCACATGCGTTAGTGAATACCTTTGATACTTTAGCGATGGAGTTCCTAAAGCACTTTCAGTTACCTATCCATTATGAGACAGGGACGGAGCTCCTTACTTTTTTTTGTTAGGATACCGCCACCCACATCTTCGATCATATCCATGAATGGAGACGTAGGCGGAGGTTATTCAAAGCTCCCATCCCTGATTTTCTCTTAACAGACTAGTTCTGTAAGTCGCTACTCCCTCAAATCGCTAGAGATGTCACTCTAGGTGGTGCGGTCACGGAGGACCAATCCATACGTCGTGCCTAGCATTTAGATTTGATCTATTCATAGTCTGGCACTCTCTACGACATTATCCTCTATGCTCCCAATAACCCCAATCCTCACACCACTCAGCACCCTAGAATGCATGCCGACGAGATCGTCAGCACAACTTTTGGGGTTGATGTAAAACAACTCAATGGTTCTGTTGCCAAGCTGGCAGTGGATCCCTCTATCAAAGTGACTACTCTTCCTGCCACTGCGATTAACTCTGTGCAGTCTACCCAGAAATCCAGTAGCAAGAAAAAGAAGAATAAGAAAAAGACCGCTCCTTCTGAGGACCAGTCAATAAAGCAGCCCAACCCAAAATAGAAGGTTGTTGCACCTACTGATGCGGAAAAGGATAAAGGCACCAACTATTCGTACAAACTGTCTTGAAGATCACGTAACTTGGCGTTGTCTGCGTCTTCAAGAATGCACGGATTACCTTGCCAAAAGAGATTCTGGTAAGGCACCTGCTGTCCTTAGAAATCCTTTTCCTACTCAACAGCAGCAAAATCTCGTTGCCAACCAACCACAACCCACATTAGGGGGTAGCGACGGTTCGCAACATCCTTCAGCTAGTGAAGGGAGTTTTGTCGTTTACACATTTGGAACGGTAGATCTCGCCACTAGAGCCAAATCTTATGAAGCTCCTGTCACTCTAGCAGCAGAACCATCCACAGGTCAAAACCCATCGCCGCCCAACGATTTTCGAATCGAAAGGCCGGTCAAGGACTTTGTAATTTGACCCCCCAAGGGGACACTTCGACGCATAACGCACAACACATATGCACATGCTGCCCAACACTACAACATTGTAGAGGATTTGGCGCAAGCGCCATCAGCTATGTCGATGCTCAAAGTATTGCAAACATGCCCCAGCCAATGGAAAGCTTTGCTTTTGGCTATTGGAGGTATTGACCCTACGGATTCCACGCTTGCTATTTTCAACATGGACAAGTGTAAACCTACCCTTTCCCACCAACTTGCATTTTAGGTGCATATAACTTCGAAAGGTAAAGGTATACACCAAACTGTCATCGACGAAGGTGCTTCAACCTGCATCATGTTGGCTTCATGTTGGCTCGCCTTGGGTTCCCCAACCCTATCCCCACCGTCGAACTCCCTTAAAGCTTTCAACGACCACACCTTTGTCCCAAAATGATACTTAGCCAGTTTTCCCATCACTTTTACTAGGAAAATAGTAACGGTGGACGTAGAAGTCGTAGATAGAAAACTCGACTATAATCTCTTGCTGGGTCGCAATTGGACATATGCCATGATGGCCATTGTATCCACTGTCTTTTGCATCATCCAATTTCCATTGGATGGAAAGGTTATTACAATAGATCAGTTGTCTTTCTGCACCCCTAATTATTTACCACTACCAAGTGGCTCCGTACCCCTAGTAGGAGGTGGAACTGACTCTTACATCAGTATCAGTACTGGTCTATTGAAGGCTTCTTCCCTCATGGGTTGCCGAAGGTTTCACAATCGGTCAACATACTTTCATCTTTTCCTCCTAAACAAACTGATCCATGGATCCTACCGACTCCTTCAGACATTGCCACTTACGGAGAACAAATGCTGTTGTCACTAGCTGAATTGGCTTGCGAAACCATTCAAATTGCACCCGAATCTCCGGTCACTTTGGTTTAGGCCAATGGTACCACTGCCCCTCCCATAACAACTCTTTCTTTCGATCCCCTCAATTAAGTCCTATCGGTGGACGAAGCTATTAGAGAGATCACGAGGTTAGAAGAGTGACCTTGGGAGGATTCGCACCATCATGTTTCGATATCTAATTCAAACATGATGCCTCTTCAAATCATGTCACTTGATGCACATGAAATCATTTCCTGACCATATACAACTATCCAACTTTTGGACTCGGAAGGAAAACAAGGGCAATATTTCACAAAAATTGCTCCTCGATATTTCTATCATGACAGGCATCGTGGAAAACATACAGAGTGGAGCCAATCACAATCCTGAGGAAATTGTGAGCTTCACCTACCCATTTAGGGACTTCCGTGATGTTTTTCCTTGGTCTTATGAGGAAATGCATGGCATAGACCCTTCTATTCTCAAGCATGAGATCAAAGAAGGTAGAGCGTTATTTTTATGGTATTTTTCTTGCTCGTTAATCTGAAAAACCTCGATTCTTCTTCTTTGGGCTAATTAAACTACTACAAAGATGAATAGAGCACTGTTAGGGATATTTTACTGCTCTTTAAAAAATACAAACATCCCCAAGTTTTTGTCATTGTGCTCATTAAATCTATGCAACGATGGATGGAGCACGGTTAGGGATATTTTATTGCTCTTTAAAAAATGCAAACATCCCCAAGTTTTTGTCATTGCGCTTGTTAAATCTATGCAACGATGGATAGAGCATTATTAGGGATATTTTATTGCTCCTTAAAAAATACAAACATCCCCAAGTTTTCATCGTTAAGCTCGTTAAAATCTATCTAACTATGGCATAGCACTTCTGGAGACATTTTATTGCTCTTTAAAAAATACAAACATCTCTGAGTTTTTGTAGTAGGACTCGTTAAAAATCCATACCACAATCTGTAAAGCACTTTTTTGGGATATTTTATCGCTCTTTAAAGAATATAAACATCCTCGAATTTTTCATCATTTGCACTCATTAAATATATGCAAATGATGCTCTGAGCACCTCTTTTTTTATCTTGTTCTAGCTCATAAACTAAAAAAGACCAACGGAGCATCCTTTTTAGGCACTTTTTTCTTGCTCTTTAAACTGAAAAAAATCCCGAGTTGTGTCTTGTTGCTTGTTAAACATGCTAAAGATAACCCGAGCATTCTTTCAGGTACTTTTTTCTTTCTCGTTAAAAAATGAAAAATCCCGAGTTTTTGTTACTAAGCTCCTTAAAGTATCACGACAAAACACGAGTTTAGTCTGTCGCCTCGTACTCATAACAAAATGAGGTTGACATCTATTAGAAAAAGGTTTCTCTTTATCCGGGTTCAATAGATTAAAACACGGAAAAGTAACTGATATGGGTATACTATTAACCTTTTGTCGCACCCGGTTAACAACTATGAAAAAGGGACCACCATGAAATCTCCCTTTATGATCTTTTCAGACTCTCTAAATATGAAAAGACCACCAAGTTGTCTAGTCTGGACTCTCTAAATACACGGATAAGATATAGAGTCATTCTTTTTTACGATACTTTTCAGATTCTTAAAAGATGAAAAAATCGACGAGTTTTCCTGTCTGGACTCATTAAACTAATCAAATAGGGCAAAGAGTTGTTCCTTTTGCGATCCTTTTCAGACTCTCTAAACATGAAAAGATCGATGAGTTGACCCGTCTGGACTCATTAAAAATCAGATGGGGAAAGTGGAAATACCACCGTATCCTGAAGCGTGGTTTGGCAGAAAAAGTTCCCTTGAACATGGCACTCCCTCAGATAAACCATCATTTTGATAGCCTCTCAATATGAACCCTACCAACCTATGAGTTTTTAGCCTATATACCCTGATGCCATTGCATCTCTGTATCTTAAACACTCTTTAGTGTTCATGAGTCTAGTGTTGTCTAGTTAAAACGGTTGTCGTGCCTTCTATTGTTCAAGGGTCCCTACTTGTTTCCTTGATCAACTGACCCTACATATCCTTTCATCATGCCCTTCGTTGTTTAGACCCAAAAGCTCAAAATATTCTTTAGAAAATAAAATCATCCTTGTCCGTTTTCATGTCGACTGATGTAGGACATGTCATTGCCTACCTTTCGACAGGTTCCTTCCTATCGACTTCAACACTCTATCTAGGAAGATAACCCAGAAACACATTCAGTGCCCTGGTTCTTGCAGACATTAGTGGTAGGTTACCTTGTGCTTGATCACAGGTTTTCATCATTGGCTCCTGGTTAAGCAATTCTACGTGTTCGATGAAAAAAAATCTTTCACACTTGCTAGTTTGCACTGTGCACCTTGGAGACCATCACCATTATCGGTGACCTTCCTCGCATCCGTTAATAGTCTCCATTATTGGCTTCTAATCAGATGATTTTGTGCATGTTCGATGTCAACTCATTTTATCACATGTACTGATCTATGATGTTCGGTGAAGCAGGAATCAAGACCTTGGGTAGAGGCTTGCATCATTCAGCCTTGTTTCCTCTCCCAAGCTGCGATATTGTTCTTTGAAGACAACCATTTCAGGATAATCTATTATGACACTAGATCCGCCCTGTGCCATATTGGTAGCCAGCATTGTTATATCTCTGAGGAGAAAGTTAATCTAACATAGCTACTGAGCATGGGAATGCCCGACTCAGGACATGATTTTAGCAGTTCATATATATGTACTTTTGTTGTATCAGGTTTTCCTTATCACCTGAAACTTCTCTCTCTCTCTACAACGCTTTTGACGGGAAACTACAGTATTTTCATAAAGTATTTCAGCCATCATCTCTGCCTTTGATCTCATACTTTAGGGGGCATCTGTTATAGGAAAAATTGACCTCCTAATCAACTCAAAGGAGAAAGGCAAGACGACTGAAAGAATGACCACAGTTGCAGGCCCAGAATCCACACTAATGCTCTCTATACACTGACAACCTACTTTATAAAGCTTGTTTACAAGCATAAAGGAGCGTTAGTCAACCTGCTAACTCTTGTTGTTAGACCAGGGGAGTGTTAGTGAACTTTAGTGATGCTCAAGTGGTTATGCCAACGAATCTGCCATTAAATATCTAGATATTATTTCCCTAAATTTGTGCAAAAAAAGCAGGGAAACTCCAAAAATCAAGATATTTGGAGAAATTATATTCCAAGAATGAAGGCAAATGGGAAAAAGCTTGTAAACAAGGCAGGTTCATGGTTTTTTACCCAAATGAACTACGGGTGGAGCTTGGCAGCCCTAATTCAATTGCTATATAAGCAACGAGAGGGACATTGCAAAGGGGTTAGAGCATTTAGAAGGATAGTACATGGTGTTGTTGTGATATTGTCATATTCTTGAAGGAGCTAGCTGAAATAAGGAGAGAGAGAGAGGAAGAAGGGATAAGGAAGGTTGATACAACAGGGTTGTTGTAATCACTCTTCTGAATATAGGACTGCGGTTGTGTTCCACTACTCAAAGTGTGGGTGATATTATGCATTTATTTGTTCATTCTGATCCTTGTTGTGTTGAGTAGATAAGTTGCACATTTATACATGTTTGTTAAGGATTCTTTCATTAATTGTCAGAAGTATATGTTGTGATTGGTTTACTTCGTTCTTTTTTGCAGGAATCATCTTGGAGCCGGTCAGGAGGAGTTCTTCTTACCACACAGAGATCCCCAAGCAAATCTAGAAAGAACCAAAGGTGATCCTTTCTCCATATCCTGTAAATATATGTCAGATAGATGAGCATGTGCGTAACAAGTAAATTTTACAGATAACCTTACGATCTGTCGAAAGTCTCGAGAAGAATTTCGAGGGTAGTTTTCATCCCGTGCATTTTACCCCATAGCATCCAAATCACCTTGTTTAAACCATTTCTCCTCAACATCTGGGATTTCAGTGGTAGATAATATAATGGAAGTAGATAAAGTAAAAGTGATACCTACTAGAGTGACTTGTTTGTCTTGGAGTTTAGATATGAAGAGCCTAGTCAACTCAGGATGGTGTTGGACTGCCTAAACTTGCTCACAGAAATCATAACAGCCTAGCCATTTGAAGGATGTCACAGCTATAGGAGATGCCAAGAGTTCCCTGAGATCTGTGGGCTCAAATCTATGTATCTTGCCTCCTTCATGTGTTTTCTTCACCTCTATATCTTCTTTATCTATTTCCTCTTCCTCATTGTGTGGTTTGTATTCCTCATCTGCCATGGTGTTTAATATCAAACCCTAAGGAGGTATAAGGTAGTGGGAATGTATTTTTTTGGGAATAGGAAATGGGGAAGGGAAAATATGAAGGAGATGGATGAAGGGATATATTTAATGGAGGAGGATATAGGGTACTAGTATGATATCTTTTGAGATGGGGCAAATTGTTTGTAATGTAGGGATTTTAGGAGCCTAGGTAGTTATGCACCTAGGACATAGGGTTTTGGGACAAAGGTTTAAAGGGTATTTGGGATAAAAGGTTTAGGGAAAGGGAATAAAGGTGTAGGGGAGTGTATAAAAGGATTTGATAGTGTAAGGGTAGTTTTGGGGAAGATATAGGGTTTATATATAGGATGAACACCAAATCTTCAATTAAACTTTTAAAACACTTTGAGAGTGACTTAAGGAGGAAGAAACACACTATCCTTAGTTGTTACTTACTTGTTTGGAGGTCAAATGCCCTTTGGGGGAGCTAAGGAGGTGACTGTAACATTTTATGGACAAGCGTGCAGCGCCAATGGGGAGTGTGCAGTGCCTTATGCAAGCACACAACGCCTTAAGGGAACACGCAGTGCCTTAAGGAAACATGTAGCACTGGGCAAACGCACAGCACATGAATAGAATGTGCAACGCTAGAAGAGAACACACAGCATAGAATTGTGAAAAGGGTCTCTTGGGGTTTGCTCAATCAGTGGTAGGAGGTAAATGAAGTTGATTTTGAAGCTAAGAAGTCCTTTATAGCTCAGTGAATTTGATCTTTTAACTTTAAAACCCAATTTCTAATTTTTATTTCACCTATTTGACATCTTTGCTAATTTCCTTTCTGACTTTTTCCTTTGCAGGTGGATGATGCTAGAGTTTTGGCAATCTTTAATCTTGAATTTTTCTTGGATGAAGTTGGCACATAGAGTTTGAGTAAACATCTTAGGAATAGTAACTTATTACATATAATGGACATAAAATTACATGAATAAATAAAAAATATTACATCTCTCTTTTTGAAATACAATTACAATCTTGAAAGAAAACTCATACTTTCAAATGAAAATTAGAGCTCAAGCAACCATAGTTACATGTTTGCAAATCCTCTTTGAATGTAAAAGGGATATTATTTCTTTCACTCTCATGATTTTGTTGTCTTTATGCAGTGAATGGTGTTTTATTGGACCTTGGAGGAATGAAACCTAGTGACCTAATGGGATCTTAATTAACCAGACTTCATGTAGACTTGACTAACCCAAGACATGATGAAATGAGCTTTTATAATGGATGTATGCTCAGTAGGACACAGAAGGTGGGCTAGCAAATATTGATTTTTTTAGGGAGAGTGGGATTTTGACTTGAGCTACCATTAGAGAGTAAATTTTTTGCATGAGGACCTAGGTGGAATGATAAAAATTTCAACATGGGAGACTAATATGATATGAAAGACGAGTTTTGATCATTAATGGCAGTATGCAAATAATGACTCTAACATCGGCCTTATTTGGGGATGGCAGCTCCTTGGAGGTGTTAAGAACATCGTAGACCAAGTGCCTAACCATGTGGGCCAATACGATCAAAAACTTAAACTAAAATGCATGACTAAACGTTGACAACTCAAATAACTCAAACTGACTCAAAATTGACTTTCTTAACTGACGACTGAATATTGAAAATGGCAAAAAATCAGTGACGCTCCATGGCCTTCACTTTGAGCTCTAAACTCAAGTGATTCTCTACTTCACACTTGCATAAAATTAAACTGTATGTACAATGAAAGTAGGAAAATTCAGAAAAAAATAGTGCTTAAGGATCCTACCATTGACTGGTCCTCCTAAACATGGTTCTCCATTCATCTCATCCAACAAGAAAGCATTTTGTACTCAGAAAGTTGAATCTAATAAGGGCCTTTCCATAGGTTTTCAAACTCACCATGCTTACCCTTTTCTTCGTTTCTGGAATCCCAACTGTTGGGCTCTTAACTTTTCATTATTATTACCACTTCTTAACATTCATTTCATCTATTTCCACTATTCTTTTATCACAATATTTACTATAATTTATTATATAATTCCATTTCATAATCATTTATGCCCTTGTGGATAAATAATATCTGATCTCATTTATTTTTAATAATTAATGATTATTACGCATGATTTTGGTTTATTCATTTGTTATAACCTCACTCATGATTTTAGCCTCCAAAATCTTTTCTAGATTGTAGATTTGGTCTTCAACAGATAATTAGATATTCCAACTCAAGAATTCGTTGGCATAAGGAGTGAAAATTTTGCATTGGACATTTTGGGAAAATGAAAGTGAATCTGGAAAATCAAGACATGATTTTTGTTCAGAACGGACCAAATTAGTTGCTCAATAAGCAGTTTTCAGAAATTCGGTTTGTATTGGGAGAAAACCAAGGTTCTTTGAAGGACGTATTTGCAGATTTGTTGTTGCGGTCGTTTTCTAGAATTTCCCCATTGTAATAACCAAATTTGACTTGTTCCAGCTAAATCATGATGGACAGATCTCTCAGATATCATCTTGAATATTGAGATCAGTTTGTTGCAAGTTTCCTTTGGATGTTTGTATATTTAAAAGACACAATACAGAGAGAAAGGGGAGCTAGATGATGTAAGAATTGAGCCTTGTAACAATGGAACTCTTGTTAATGAAATTTCTATCCTTCTTATATTTTTCTCAAATATGTGAGTTATGTACAACCCTGACCAGGGAGTTGGGCCCACTTTTCTGATCAGGTGTTGTGCGTGTGTCCTTTTTATGTACTTTTTTTTACTAGTTGTATTTTCTTTATTGTATTTACAGATTTCCATAGATTGTTGTGAATGCTTTTCTTTCTGCAATTTAATTTCCATTACTATTATAGCGATGCTTTAATTTCTTAGTCACAAACCCTTGGTCAATGTAATATTGTAACCTTGCTCCTGCATATACCTTGCGTGTTACCTTGAAAAGTGTATGCACCCATATTGACATATTAATGTGGTAAAGGGTTGAATCACAACATTCACACGTGGACACAAAAATTTTGGTGTCGTTGTCAGGGAAGGATAATAAGGTGCAGGACATGATCTGTATTGACAAGAGGGTCAATCACTCTTCCTGGGGAGAGAAGGAGTTTTCTTACTTTGATCCAAGTCCTGAGCATAGTGATTTCTTTATTTTGTTGTTTTTCTTTCGTTTTTTTTCCCGTCTTTATCTTTAGGCCCAATCTCTCATCCTGGGGAGGGAATGGTCTTTTGATGCCTTGCTCCAGGTCCTGAGCTTAAATTTTTCCTGCATTTCTATTTGTTTTTATTTTGGAAAAACTAATCTCTTGTCCTAGGGAGGGAATGGTCCTTTGACGCCCTGCTCTAGGTCTCGAGCTTGAGATTTCCTTGTGTGCATTCTTTTCTTCTTTGGTTTCTTGTCCTGGGGAGGGAAGGGTCCTTTGACACCCTGCTCTAGGCCCTGAACCATAGGTTTCTTTTTCCTTAGTTGTTTTCCTTTTCGCTTAATCTCTCATCCTGGAGAGAGAATGGTCTTTTGACACCCTGCTCCAGGTCTTGAGCTTTAGATTTCCTTTCAATTTTTTTTTTTGAATATCTAGGAAGAAAAAGGTAGAAATTTGAAGAAATCTTATCATTTCACTCAAGTGATGATGTAAGAACCACCCATTGCACTAACAAATTGATAGGAATATCTAAAGGAGGAACATCAAAGCAACACATGAAGAACATCTTCTATTATGGTAAGAAATGGCTCACATTGTTACTTTTGAATTCCCTATCAGCAATCTAGGAGGTGACACAAATGCACATAATTCCTCCATCTTCTCTACCAAATTTTCATGGTTTGGATAATGAGGACCCAGATACATTGTTATTTGAGTTTGAAGTACTTTGTAGAGGATATGATTATTGTACTAATGATCAAAGGTTGAAAGTGTTTCCTCTTACTCTAAAAGGAGCAGCTCTCTGATGGTTCATGAACCTTGGTGGGAACTGCATCAAAACATGGGAGGACATGAAGAATGTATTCTTGGAGAGGTACCAAGACTACTGCAAGGCCAATGAAGATATTTTCAGTATGATGCAAGGGGAAGATGAAAGCTTGGAGGACTATTTAGAGCAATTTAAGTACAACCTTCAAAAATCAAAGCATAAGCATTTGGAAAAAGAGATCTTAAAAACACTCATTCTTAAAGGGATCAAAGATGAAATTTTAGAAATCTTAAACTTGATAGGAAAATGTGATGTTTTTAAACTATCATATGAGGATGTTTGTGATTTATGCATAAGGTATTCAAGAGGAATATCCAAGGCTGGTAAGAATTCTAGAGAATTTTCTTCTTTCCTTTCCAAATCTGCTACAAGAACAGGAGATATAAGAGATGAAATCAGTGATTTAATTGAACATTTTAAAGTTGATTTTATTAGCTATCTAAATTCATAATTGCATTTTTTGCAGTTTAAGAAAAGTCAAGCAGAATTTGAAGAAGTGATTTTGCCTCAATGCCAAAAGGAGCATCCCATGGATAGTTTCTCTTTCTTACTTGGGATGAAAACAACATTTCCAAGAGATGGAGAAGCTGCAACAATTTCACAACCATTGAAACCTTGGCTTACATGTATGTTTGTTAATTTTAGGTATGTTCTATGCTTAGAGCAATTTATTTCAATTTTCATAGTTAGCTCAATATCTTTTCCAGATTAGCAATCACATCAGCATTAAAGTAAACTGCAGATAAAACATAAACATAAATCGCAAAAGACAAGCCAAGACAAGAGGACACAAGATGTGGTGCTAGCCAGGTACAAACCCAAATGTGGGGAAACCCTTGATCAATTCTTCTTATATGTTCTTCAATAATTCAGCAGAGAGAGAGGGATATAGTACATTTACAATAGAAGTCAACATTTTGACTTATCTAGATAAGAGAATAGATCATTTCTAAGAAGATGATACATGACATCAATTGAAGACGTGTTGCTTCAACTGATTCTCCAAGGTGACTCCTTCACCTATTATTGTGTTGCATCTCATCATCATGCTACACCTCACCGTGTTGCACCATGATACACCCATCATCACAATGTTGGACCTCATGACCATGTTGTACACATCATACTGCCACACCTTATGTTGCACTGCTATCCCATGTGTCATTGTTGCACCATGTTAGCCAATGTTGTCCCACTATTACTGACATAATCATTTCATGTTAGCTTGTTGTCCCATCAATGTCACTGTTGTCCCATCATAGTATGTTGTTGTCCCATCATTGTCATTATTATCCCATCATAGTATGTTGTTGTCCCATCAATGTCATTGTTGTCCCATAATAGTATGTTGTTCTCCCATCAATGTCATTGATGTCCCATCATAGTATGTTGTTGTCCCATCAATGTCATTGTTTTCCCATCATAGTATGTTGTTGTCCCATCAATGTCATTGTTGTCCCATCATAGTATGTTGTTGTCCCATCAATGTCATTGTTGTCCCAATTGCTACTCCAACACCATGTCTTGTTGTTGTCCCAATTATTAGCATTATTGTCCCAAGCATGTTTGAGTCCTCAAACTCTCATGTTGTCCCTATTTTGAGGGTCACCTACAGCCCACCTTTTCAGCCGTATTAGGCCTGCATCTAGGGCATCGTAGGTTAGTGTTAGGGCTCCCTTTAGACTGTGTTAGGGTTTCCTTTAGACAACATTTAGGGCTTCCCTTTAGACTGTGTTTAGGGCTGCTCTTAGACTGCTTCTAGGGCTACCTTTCGAACAGTGTTTAGGGCTGCACTTAGGCTGCCCCTAGGGCTGCCTTTTAGACAACATTAGGGCCTCTCTTAGACTACATCTAGGGCTACCTTTTGGACAACGTTAGGGCCTATCTTAGTTGTGATAAGATTCCTCCAATTCTGCGGCTAGGTAATGCTTCCTTGACAACATTTTTTTTTCACTTCTTCTTTGACAGCGTCTAAGGCTAGGGCAACTCCCTTAGTCTTATTTCCTCCAACGTCTAGGGCTTCCACTCCTAGATTTCCCTTCCACTAAAACCCAAGACAAGTGGAGAGAAATCAAGATAGAAGGTGTGTGAGAAATGACTCTCAATTCATCTCCTTTTATACTAAAACATTGAGCACTTGTGGGGTTTATTTGGTTGTTGTCCGACCTTGACGAATTGTCTTATAACACAAATAAATTCATATTTACATTAATACTTATTAGAATCATATGATATTTAGATCAATCCTACACCTCTCGATGAGAGGGATCCAAGAAAAATATCAACTGCCATAAATAATATGACCCACATGGAGTTTTTCCCTAGTTTCCAATTTAACACTCCCTCTCAACTAGGGAGAACTCCACCCACTGATCCATCTATCCGAATGTACTATCTCTTCCATCGAGGCCTTGCACTGCTCTGTTCTGCTTTGTTGAACCATGAAGAAGAAGAATTGATCGAGAATGTCTCATACCATTCTCTACTGACCTGAAGTCAGTTTCATCTGAAGAGAGTGTGTCATATCACTCTTACTGACCCAAAGTGAGTTTTATTGATCCCAGATCAATATCACAAGAGAGTGTCTCAAACCACTCATACTGATCCCATATCAGTTTCATTAATCCTAGATCAATATCACAAGAGAGTGTCTCAAACCACTCATACTGATCCGAGATCAATGGAGGTCATCCTTGCATAGGGAGTATGGTAGATACAATGATGCGTCCATCGATAGTACTACTCTGGTCCCTAACCCCATTTCCCTACTCATTAATCAAATGAGAGATACTTCCCATGAGCCCCAGACTCCATGGGTAGGATGCCTTGATAGGAGAACTAATCATCTTGTCCACAGGAGAATGAATAATCTTGTCCCACAGTCGCCATGGGATAACTAATCATCCCGACCCATAGGAGAACTAACCATCTCAGCCCACAGGAGAACTAATCATCATGTTCCATAGTTGCCACGGGGTATCACAGGGGATGGTTGAACTTGTCACCAAGTACATAGTGCACCACCATGGGAGGGTGAGTCACCCTGTGGTCGTATGTTGCTCAAGTAAATACTCCAAGCTGCCCAGAGCTCCCATAGCTCAATACATGCAACATGTGGGACCCTTATAAGAAGGTCTCTCAACAACTCCAATTCGTTCAGGAAAGTCACAAATTTTACCTTTCCACGAGGCTTTCACAAAATGTCTGCGACCTGTACATCAGTCTCAATGCGATGGAGCCTCCTCGCTCATCGACATAACATATCCCAGATAAGGCAATATCTGATGTCTATCTGCTGGAGCTATCATCGAATACGGGATTCCTCAATAATCGAATCCCCCCTAGTTGTCACAGAGAATCACAATGGTATTCATCATGTGTACAAACAACTCACTTAAGAGATTTCGCAACTAGGCAACTTCACATGAGATCATACTCGTAGCTATGTATTCGGTCTCAACAGTGCTTATAACAACCGACTTCTGCTTCCTATTTATCCATGATATTGAAGCAGAATCCAAAGAGAACCAGCACTAAGAAGTGCTCTAGTGATCCTCCACACTGCCTTCCCAGTCAGCATTCGAATAATCATGCAGTTTCATATTTCCAGCAGTGTATCTCAATCAAAGAGAGATTGTGCCTCGAAGATATCTCAGAAGATTCTTGGCACCAATCCAATGAGGCTCGACCAAATATGATCTCACCATGCTAACTGTAAAACATATATCCAGACAGAAGTTCACCAAGAACATTAATGCATATGAGTTTATGAAACTTACAGGCATTTCCCAAATCTAGTCCGACATCATCACCATATAACAATTTAAAGTTAAGATCCTCAAGGTAGTCACGGGCTTGCAATTTACCATTCCACATCCAGAATGCAAATCCCTCTTACTTCTACAAATGAGAGGGTCTGCACTTGCTAGAAATAGGTCATCCTCAGAAAGTGCCAGTATGAGAGGTCTATCATCCACAACCTTCAAGCAATGGTTTGGATCGGTTTCACTCCTAATAAATCTCAGCTTCATTAGGCAGCTATCAATCCTCTCATACTATGCCTGGGGTATTTTGCTTCAATTCATAGAGGGCTTTCTTCCACCTGTATACATGAGATTCCCAATCATGAATCTCAAACTCCTGTGGACCTACTACATGAGGGGAATGGTCCCCTTGTAAGATTTTCCTTCAGTACATCTCAGACATGTACCTTCATGCTCTTCTTGAATTCGGGCATCTAAGTCACCATTTGACTCACATCGGGTAGGGCCCCATAAGTAGACCTTTGGTGCTATAGATCATATATGTCATTTGATATGGTCCCCAATGGACCATCCTACAAATTGATACAAATTGCCAGCCCTGAACTCAAAATAATCTTAGAAATTTTATTTTTAAACACGTACCTTTCCATCGATGAATGCCACCCTGCAAGCTTTGACTTCCATTGCCGAAATGGACACCAGGTTCTTCTTGCGATCATGTAAATAAAAGAGATTTTGTAAGTGAATCTAGTTACTCTCATTCAATTTAGGGGTAACATTCCCTACACCCTTTCCGAGATAGGTGGCGTCGGCTCCAAGAATAATCCCATGATTGTTTCCATCTCTACCAAATTAGAGGGAGCACCCTTCTATCTGATGGAGCACTACAATCAATAAGCCAGATTCCCAAAGAATCTGGAAGAGAGGGCCAATACAAGATAACACTTATTTATGTTATCATAAACAAAATTTGATTCTTCATACCTGGGGTTCCTTGCTTTCTCGAAGAGTCATCCATTGATGACCGCACTGTCATTCCCCTAATCATCAAAGATGTCTCTGGAATGATTTTCATCATCATCAAGTGATGTGTCCTTGCCATTCAGAAACTCCTTCACATAATGGCCGAACTTATTGTAACCAAGGCATTTGCCTTTCCTTCCACCCTTAGATCCAGACTTCTCATTGAAGTGATCTTTAGGTAGGCCATCAAAAACTTCTGTTGCACCATTCTGATAATACTCTCTGCTTCGACTTCACCCTTGGTGAATTTGGAGAGGGATGAGGAGTCCATTGATCCTTTTGTCCTTTCCCAACTGTCTTCCGTGATTTCTCTTTCACTCTTGCTTGGGCTTTGTTTCACCTCAGCTCCGATACCATGTTAATTTTAGGTATGTTCTATGCTAGAGCAATTTATTTCAATTTTCACAATTAGCTCAATATCTTTTCTAGATTAGCAATCACATCAGCATTAAAGTAAACTGTAGATAGAACATAAACATAAATCACAGAAGACAAGCCAAGACAAGAGGAAACAAGATGTGGTGCTAGCCAGGGACAAACCCCAATGTGGGGAAACCGTTGATCAATTCTTCTTATATGTTCTTCAATAGTTCAGCAAAGAGAGAGAGATATAGTACAATTACAATAGAAGTCAACATTTTGACTTATCTAGATAAGAGCATAGATCATTTCTAAGAAGATGATACATGAGATCAGTTGAAGACATCCTACTTCAACTGATTCTCCAAGGTGACTCCTTCACCTATCATTGTGTTGCATCTCATCATCATGCTGCACCTCACCATGCTGCACCATGCTGCACCCATCATCACAATGTTGGACCTCATGACCATGTTGTACACATCATACTACTACACCTTATGATGCACGGTTGTCCCATGTGCCATTGTTGCACCATGCTAGCCACTGTTATCCTATGTGGCATATTTTTGTCCCATTATTAGTGACATAAGCATTCCATGTTAGCTTGTTGTCCCATCAATGTCATTGTTGTCCCATCATAGTATGATGATGTCCTATCAATGTCATTTTTGTCCCATCATAGTATGCTGATGTCCCATCAAAGTCATTGATGTCCCATCATAGTATGTTGTTGTCCCATCAATGTCATTGTTGTCCCATCATAGTATGATGATGTCCCATCAATGTCATTTTTGTCCCATCATAGTATGCTGATGTCCCATCAAAGTCATTGATGTCCCATCATAGTATGTTGTTGTCCCATCAATGTCATTGTTGTCCCATCATAGAATGTTGATGTCCCATCAATGTCATTGTTGTCCCATCATAGTATGTTGTTGTCCCATCAATGTCATTACTGTCCCAATTGCTATTCCAGCACCATGTCTTGTTGTTGTACCAATTATTAGCATTGTTGTACTGGGCATGTTTGAGTCCTCAAACTCTCATGTTGTCCTTGTTTTGAGGGTCACCTACAGCCCACCCTTTTAGTCGTATTAGGCCTGCTCTAGGGCACCATAGTTAGCATTAGGGCTCCTTTTAGACTCTGTTAGGGCTGCCTTTAGATAGAATTTAGGGCTTCCCTTTAGACTGCGTTTAGGGTTGCTCTCATACTTCTTCTAGGGTTGCCTTTTGGACAACGTTTAGGGCTGCACCTAGACTGCGTCTAGGGATGCCTTTGGGACAACGTTAGGGCCTCTCTTAGACTGCATCTAGGGATGCATTTTGGACATCGTTAGGGCCTTGCTTAGTTGTGATAAGATTCCTCCAAGACTGTGGCTAGGGCATGCTTCCTTGACAATGTTTTTTTTACTTCTTCTTTGACAGCATCTACGGCTAGGGCAACTCCCTTAGTCTTCTTTCCTCCAATGTCTAGGGCTTCCACTCCTAGATTTCCCTTCCACTAAAACCCAAGACAAGTGGAGAGAAATAAAGATAGAAGTGTGTGTGAGAAATTACTCTCAATTCATCTCCTTTTATACTAAAACGTTGAGCACTTGTGGGGTTTATTTGGTTGTTGGCCGACCTTGACGAATTGTCTTATAACACAAATAAATTCATATTTACATGAATACTTATTGGAATCGAATGATCTTTAGATCAATCCTACACCTCTCGATGAGAGGGATCCAAGAAAAATATCAGCTACCATAAATAAGATGACCCACCTGGAGTTTGTCCCTAGTTGCCAATTTAAAAATGTTTCAAAACACTTCCTCTCCATTGTCTTACTTGCATAATCTATTACGGAATACTCATGTGTTAGGGCAGCCATGCCAATCTCAATATAACCCTCACTAATATTGTGCACAAGTTTGGCATGGTTCATCCTATGATTACATGACTACTCTCCCTCATCTTGTAGCACAAAAATATCATCCATATTCTTTTCCATCTTTTCAAGAACACCTTGCTTGCATATCAAAATCGTCCACACATCGCAATCAACTACATCATCAAAATCCTCCATGCCCTACACAATATCCTGCTCAACTCATTCCACACCCTCACTATAATAAACAAGTACAACATGCTTACAGTGTTGAATTTCAAAATCTACCTACCCTTCCCACCCAATCTATCTCGCATACACAATTGCAGAAAACTTATATCGATATTGGAAATGTTTTAAATCCAAAAATTGTAGAAGAAAATGAGGTTTCTTCTAGTCTGCGTCAACAAGTTGTTTTAGAAACTCAAGAACTTCATGATATGACAACTATGGGAAATCAAGAAAGTAAAGGATATATTGAATATTGGTTTCACTCCATCAATTGTTTGCAGCGTCACTCCATACTTCAGCAATTTTTGACACCATATTTTCAAGGGAAGTTGGTCTCTCATACCCTAGTATTTATTGACAGACATTTCTAAAATTCAAGTGTGTATATACTTGAGGCCTTATATCTGAAATGGGTTCATTGGAAGTATTATTATACATAAGTATGCTTTACTTTTCAAGGTAGAATAGGTTAGTGTAGAAAATAGAATAAATAAGTATATAAATAATTTTTTTATATGTAGAACGAGTTGTGTTTGTTGCAACTTGCTGAGTATATCAATATCAATGGTAAATATTTGAATTTAATTATGTATGTATATGTATTATAATGAAAATCAAATTTCTACAAACACTCATCATCATTTTGAAAAGAGAAAAAATTGCTTGATTATCATATCTTATGGCGTGTGGGCTTGATAAAACCACTAAAATCATAGTCGATACAATAATGTTTTGAGGGACAAAATGGGAATATTTTCAAAACATATTTATATCCTAAATATCCCTTTACTTCTACTTTCTAATCCAATTTGAATTACTCAATTTGGATTTGAAACGAAAGAGTTATGACTAAAACATTTACAATATGCCTAGTAGGAAGCTCAGGAATAGAGTTGGGACAATCAGCTTTTGGAGGCCTAAATGACTAGATTTTGGAAACTTGTTTCTATTGTATATCACCCTATTAATATTGTTTACAATGCAATTTTAATCACCTAATTTTGATATAGTATGAGAAAGTTATGACCAAAATACTGACTGTCTATCGTAAATCATCACCTTTAAAACTTTGTTTTTCCGACTGTTCCTGTGCACATTTGACCCATAAATTATTGATGCACTTAAAAAATATTTCTATTGGGTATATTTACATGAATCTACTTTAATCTCCAATTTTAATTGGTTCAATCCCTCATCAAACGAAAAAGTTATGCTTAAACTATCAACTATTGGTCTAAGTTGGGAAATTGAAAATGACTCTTTTATGTAGATTGTTCTAAGTAAATTTGACAAATCATACCATGGAATTTTCAAAACTTGTTTCTATTAGTGATATATCTTTGAAGTATCTCTCATTTGGATTTTGAATCACTCAAATGAGATGAAAAGAAAAAGCGTTATGATTAAAACATTGTTGGTTTGTATGGTCAACCACTACTCTCCCACAGGTGACAAATAATTTTTTCTTTGTTTATCCTTTTGTTTTATAGAGTAACTATTTGTTATTTTTTTAATATTTATTGGATTTATATAACCTGATCATCTCTCTTCTTCCATGATTATATGTTTTATTTCAGGTAGACGCTCGTTTTTTTGCAAGTCCCAGGAGAATAAAGGAGGTCAATTTATTTTTGAATGAGTGATTATTGAAGGCAATGATAATGAAATAATAGATTTTCATCCCAACATCTATTAAGAAATTTAATACCATATAATTTTTATTCTTTAGAGGTGCCATGGAAATTTATCATAAGAGTTTGTTACAAATTATTCATGTTATTTCTCACCAACAACATGAAGACTTTTTCATTGCCTAATGGATTCATAACATCAGAAATGGAAAATTGATTTCCATTTGAAGATCCAAGTCATTTCCACCAAAACATTTTTCCATTCATTTACCATTGATAGATTGTTGTTTCTAGAAACAAATTGATATTCTCTTAGGAAACAACATTGCTGCAGTCAAAATCATAGCCATTGCAATTTAAGTTATTTATTTATTTATTGTTTTTCAATAAAATTGTTGTTTCTTTTTTGATTCCTCTTTTTTTTTTTTCATGTGTTCAAAGTCACAAATTTTGTTCCTTCATCATAATAAAAGGAAGTTCTTAAGTTTCATGATGTTGCTCCATATTTATCCATTTGTTCCCGAGTCTTATCAATATATGGTTTCCTCATATCCATTGGGTGTTGTTACTCTGCCACTACTATTACTCCCGAAAATTTTCTAAGTTTCAAATGTTGTTACTCCTTAGATGTTGTTACTCCTTGGGTGTTGTTACTCCACCATTGTTGTTACTCCCGAAAATTTTCTAAGTGTCGGATGTTGTTACTCCACCGATGTTTTTACTCCTTGGGTGTTGTTACTTCGTCACTGCTGTTACTCCCAAAAATTTCTAATTGTCAAATGCTATTACTCCTTGGATGTTGTTACTTCACTAGTGTTGTTACTCCACCAGTGTTGTTACTCTGCTTCTGATGTTACTCCGCCAATGTTTCTACTCCGTTGGTGTTGTTACTCTATCATTGTTGTTACTCCGTCGGTGTTGTTACTCTGCTAGTGCTATTACTTCGTCGATGTTGTTACTTCATTATTGTTGTTACTCCACTAGTGCTGTTACTCCATTAGTGTTGTTACTCTGTCGGTCTGTTACTCCTTCGGCGTTGTTACTCCATCACTGTTGTTACTCCATTGGTGATGTTACTCTGCCGGTGTTGTTACTCCGAAAGTGTTGTTACTCCGTCGGTATTGTTACTCCGTCACTGTTGTTACTCCACCAGTGTTGTTACTCCATCAGTGTTGTTACTCCATCACTGTTGTTACTCCATCGATGTTGTTACTCCACCAGTGTTGTTACTCCACTAGTGTTGTTACTCTGTCGGTGTTGTTACTCCGCCAGTGTTGTTACTCTGTCAGTGTAGTTACTCCGCCAGTGTTGTTACTCCATCGGTGATGTTACTCTGTCATTTTTGTTACTTCGTCATTGTTGTTACTCTGCTAGTGTTGTTACTCTATTGGTGTTGTTACTCAGCCGGTGTTGTTACTCCATCTGTGTTATTACTCAGCCAGTGTTGTTACTCCACCGTTGATGTTACTCCGTCGGTGCTGTTACTTTGCCGGTGCTATTACTCCGACGGTGTTGTTACTCAGCCAGTGTTGTTACTCTACCGTTGTTGTTACTCCACCGATGTTGTTACTTCCGAAATTTTTCTGAGTACCTGGTGTTGTTATTCCTTCGGTGTTGTTACTCTTTCAGTGATGTTACTCCTCCAGTGTTGCTACTCCGTCGTGAAATTTTTTTTAAGTACCCAGTGTTGTTACTCTACACATGTTGATACTCCGCCAAGGTAAGTCTTCAGGTACATCCCTAATCAACTCCATGTATTTGATTGATGTTTCAATTATGACCGAGGACAGTCATATCTTAGTTGGGGGGAGGTGTTGCATTTGATAGAAAATGCATTATATTTAATATCGATGATTTCATGTCATCATTGTTATTAAATTAAAATTTCACGTCAACTCATACATCTCACTATTATTACCACCACAATCCGTAACAATCTGTAACCCCCACTTATCCACACACATTGTGTTGAGGGAAAAAGTCCCCTAGGGTTTTGGGTCAACACCCTAGCAGAGCGGGGGTTATCTACAGTAAAAAAACAAGCATTCCACACAGCCATGATACTTAAATAAGCAAACTATGCAAACAGAGGTGCACCTAGGGTTCCTTCGTTTGGGTAGATCCAGCCAAGGTCCAAACCCTCTTGGAGTTCCTTTCGATCCTTAAGCATGCAAAACAACCAATTCAAAGAAGTATAGCAATATATGGACCAAGTATCATATAGAAATCAACTTCATAACATATTGAAAGGTAGTTATTTATACAATTGAAACAATTATTCATACATAAACCATAACATTAACATCATATGCATGAAGGAGATTGTTTTGGGAACAAGAAAAATGTTTCTTTATTGCAGATAACTAAAACAAAGCAAGGAATGATATCACTTGAATCTTCCTCTCGCTGGCTCCAAGTGGAACCGTCCTCCGAATCTGTCCAATCCCAAGTCTTCAAAAGGCTCCTTCCATGACTCATACAAAGATATCTCAACTAGTGAGATAACATCAAAGCTTAAGGAAACAAGGGTTTCATGTAATGGGGGGAGTGTTGAAAGCATAAGGATCTTCAGACCTGATCAGGGATAATCTCAACAAAGTAATTTTCTCTCTATTCTCTCCTCCCTTAGGCCTTCCCATTGAAGCCTTTTATACTCCTCCCAAAGTAGTTTTTTAGTTGGGAATTCGTTGGGAACAGTTGGGCCACAAGCACTAATAGGTAATCAATAGGTAAAACCCATGATCTCCACCCAAAATTAAAGAGATATAATTTGTTTAAGTCTTTTAAGACATATACACGGGTTGGGTTTACCCGGACCCACGTACACACGCGTTTAGCTCAAGGCAATGTCGCATATACGGAGTAAAACACTGTTTTTTTAAGTATTTGGACCCGGTCTGGAAGGAGGGATTTCCCTAGGCCATAAATGGAACATCACAAATATCAAGGGTGAGATTTGGAGCTATAATAGATGCCCACTAATATATGAGGTCAGAAGGGGTACATGATGGCCAAAATGTATTAAGTACATGGAAAGGAAACCTGTCAAAACTGAGAAGGACTTCACCAAATTTCAGCTTGCCAAGCCACAAAGGAGATCAGAAAGAAACATTGTCTGAGGCGAGCATACCCATGCTCAAAGAAAGTAAAGCATGTCTGCATATCAAGTACAAGCGGATCCACCAAGTATACAAGTATAGAAGACTGGAAATACATAATGGATCATCTGATCATGATCGAACAAGTACATGTCTGAATATCACATATAAGAATGTCAATGATGCTAAAGGATGAAGCTAATCATTGATATCAAAGATTGATCCCAATAGTACCAAATGAACATGATGGAATAAGATGGCACTACACTACAAACTCAGGTGCTAGCATATAAAATGTCGCCATGAATAGCTGTAACATATAAGGTGGAATGATATCAACTAGCAGCAATAGAAGCAACTGTCAAGTGAACCAATGAATGTTGATGCAACCCGAGGTCTTCCCTGACAGCCATGGTACATTTCTACACAATGGGAATAAATGATCTAAAGTCGACCATTTGAGAAATCATTTTTATTACCGATCATTGATGTATATCGTTAACAAATGCTATACTACTCACCGATAATGATAATGAGAGTCAAGGTACCCAGTACAATCTAACAAGTGTGAATAGATGAGTTGAAGTCGAACACCTCGAAGAATCTATCGATTAAGAGACAATGATGGTTTCCCACTGTCAATAGCAAAGGATCTACCACTAATGACTATAAACACCAAGTTACTGCCAAATGGACTCTAGACCTTTGCTCCCAGAGAAATGAGTCATAGTCGATGGGGAAAGACCCGCTAGAAGGCATAAGGCATCCTTCATCAATCTAACATGAGTGTAACCCGCAAGCCAATAATGTGGAAGGAATTGGATGAAAAAAGATGTAGTAACCCGACCGAAGCATGTTTCCAACGTACATAAGATGTGGCTAGCGCACGACAGAAACCCTCTGAACCAACCAATAATGAAAGCTAACATAGAGGCAAGGTATCCACCAATAGGGTCAAATGGAAACCGAGGCACTGCACGAATCTCAATGTGTGATAGTATAAGTTAATGTCAAACACAAGGGAAACCACTCAGTCAAAGACCCATGATACTTATCGATGTTGAGCACAAGGTGACCTATCAATAATGAAAATAGGGCCAGAGTGCAGCTCTAGGCCTGTCCTCAAAGCAAGATGTCATCGTCGATAAGGACAAAACCCGCCAGCAAGAAGTCAATGGAGATCTTCTCAAACCAACACGAGTAAAGGACCAATATAACTGATGTGATGACAAAAAAGACACTGACAACCAGGGATGGCCGACTAAAAAATGAGTCAAGATACACCCCAGAGAGGCCGACTCAGGCTAACTTCCCTTGAACAAAATCATGACTCAATGATGACTATGTGGCAGCATATGATGACTCTGTATAAGTTCATCATGTAGGAGGCACAAATGAACTCTCCATATGATTGGAAGAAATAACCAATCAGAGGAGAACTGACTTAATAACAAGGTTAAGGCATACCTAAGTCAAACTAAATCCCGCCCAAATGGAGGAGACTTTGCTTTGAGTTCTTTGTTCAAGGGAGACACGACTGACTCTAGCTGCCAATAATAAATGGAAATATTGTCCCATTCCCACTCTTTTTTGGCATATATAAAATTTTTTGTCTTTTTCTTTAAGCTGGAAAAAGAATAAAATAATGCTATAGTACAGTGGTAAGAATGAGTGTCGGTGAAACAGATGATCTAGTTCCTAGGATTGGAACAACCCTATGTTCAATGCAGGGAGGTGAAAATTAGTCAAAGACACTCAAAGGTATGTTCCTTCCATGGATCATAGGATGTCGAGTTGCAAAAGCTAAGGGATTTCAAGTTTGATATTGCAGATGACATGGTCAAAAAGTGGCTTAAACACGAGTCCAAGTGAAACCCGCTCAAGGCCAAAAGGTGCAAATGGTCAAAATGCAATGCAGTAATACAACTCAACACGAAGGAGCCTCTAGGGTATAAGGCTAGAATGAATCGAAGAAGCAAAGAGGAATGAGTCTTCATCGCATAATTCATGGCAGGACTACAGAGGACTCCCGAGCCTACTCAAATAGAAGTAGCATGTGCAATAAATGTCAGTGAGGTGCTAACTACAATGCCCATGAAAAGGATGGCTCTACCATCGTGCCATGGTTTAAAAAATTAGCAAGTGAAGATGGTTTACAAACCATAACACGATGGGATCAACCCTATGGCAAGTGTATCAACAAATGGAGGCTGGTATGAAAAATGCAACGGAAAAATGGCTTCCCTAACCTATATGCCAATGAGAAAATGATAACTGCCATGACAGGTCTGCAGTCATGGAACCGACTCGAAATTGTCAAAAAATCATCCAAAATGTCATGAAAAACAAACCATTCTCGACATTCCAAGCTCCCAAGTTAAAGTTAAATGAGACAAAACAAAATCAAGTTTTGAAAATTTTGATATTTTCAAAGCTTATAAAATAATTTTTTGACTCACCATTGTTACCGTTTGAGTTAGGAGCATAAGGAGTGGAGAAAAATAAGCAAGCTTTTCCATTTGCTGAATTCGACCGTTCAAATCTTTCCAAAATCACCAGGTAACCCTTAAACTTGTCTTGTATTCATTTGTGATTAGTTTTAAGAATTTTAAACCAAGTTTCACCATTGAATTTATGTCAAAAATTTTGTCATGGAATATACACGGGTTAGCTATATGAAACCTACGTATACACAGGCACTAGACGCGACTATATTTGAAACAGACCCGCCTATACGCCATTTAAACTTCAAAACAAAAAACTAACAGTCCAAACTTGTTTTTTTCTTCAGGATGCCAGTCACTTGGAGGGAAAGGGAGCATGCCACAGTTGATGATGAGGTTATGAATAATCCACAAGCCTTGGATGCCTTAAGAGGATGCGGTTTGCTAAAGTTCTTCAAAATGCCAAATATGAAGGCAAACACTCACTTTCTCGAAATGCTCATTTACTACTGGAGTGTCGAGGATGACTCATTAATGATTGATCAAAAGCCACTAAAGATAGAGATTGAGGATATCTATTTTATCATGAGCCTTTCCCAGAGGGGAGAGGTAGTACATTCTACGGGCCGATCACAAGGTAGTCTCTCTATCGAGGACTATGTGCATATATACTGCCCAGGCCATCCAGAAAAGATTAGAAGCCAAATTCCGATCAAGCACGTAGAGATTTTGTCATTGAGGATCATTCTATTCACTATAGCCAGAGTGAATGGATCAACCTCCTTACACCAGGCTTCATGACTTGCCATGAGCTTGGTGGTAGACTGTCTCACTACAGTATTTGATTGGTGTACTCCTCTTCTCACCAACTTGAAGAGCCAGCTAACATCTATCAAGAAGGGCCAGACCAAAAACTTTGGGTATGGAACAATTTTATGCTCCTTCTTTTTTGAGAACGTCCCAGCACTACGCCCTAGAGTACCAGTTTCAAGAAGTAGCCCGCGAGATCCACGGATGGGCAGATGGGCTGATCTAATGAAACGACTAGGAGGTGGGGACGTACCATGGACTACTTTTGACAATGATTTCTTCTCCTGGTGGGAGCAGCAGATCATTGATGTGGATGATTACCCTTATGCCAGCTTAGACTTCTAAGGAGATCTTGATCTAGCATTACCACCAGCCGCGGAATGGGGCAATGTAAGTAACAAATATCTTTTGATTTTATGGTTTTATGATTTTTATGATTTTTCAAATATGAAAATGAACTTGAAAAATATTTTTGATGGGATTTAAATGACTAATATAATTATCACTTTCCATATATTGGGCCAGTACGACTATATGGATTCCCATGGCATGGACATGGTGACTGAGGTGCCGAAGAGGCGGCTGCCGATACAAAGTGATTCCTACACACAGTTCAGTGGCACTTGGTGAGACTAACTCACTGAGTATGGATGGATGTTGTAGAGGATCTCCCTATAGACATGCAGCATCATGTGGTTGGAATGCCATGAGACTGGGTTCAAACTCTTAGGCGTGTGGCCAAAGTAGTAGTCACATACTTAGTTTCTCATCTTGAGCTGGGGCATTAGATGTACTGGACATGATTATGGGCATTTGAGTCCAAATTTTTGTATATTATTTTGGACATACTTATGTACACTCGGGATGTTTTATGATATATACAGTTTTGACTTTTTTATTCTTGATTTTATTGTGATGAATGAATGATGTGCCAGTCTAAAGCTTGATTAGTGATAGAATCTACTAACCAATTATGTGATCTTGGAATGTGCAAATAATTAATGTAAGTAAATGATCTTTGAAACAACCTCACCCTTAAATACTAGAGATATAAACATGGATCCCTTACTTGATAAATTTTATTCAATTGTAACACTATCAGTTGTGAATCAAGATAGACTACCAACGAATCGATTCCATAAGAAATAGTTTCGGATAGTAAATTAATGACGACAGTATAAGATCAGAGAACGGGAGAGCAGGCGGGCGAAAATGGAGTGGGCTAGGGTTTGGTCGCGCGGATTTTGGGAGGTCTCATGTACAGGTCCAGGGTGAAGCTTAAACGGCAGCGTTAACCTCGGCGGTCAGAATCAGTTTCTTGGAAAGCTCTCAGTAAATGTGCAGTCGGACAGCTGGAGGTTGAACCGGGTTAGGGTTTAAGAACTCTTCCTTTGTTTTTTCTACTCACTGCTTTTCTTCGTTTTTCGCCGCCGTGATTATTTCTCTCCGGGATCTTTCACGTTCTTGGAGGTTGTTTTCTCCGTGACTCTGGGTGTCGGTGCGTCCCCCTTGTTTTTCGCTGCCGGTTTGTTTCTTTGTGGTTGTTTTAACTATGGTTAACCCGAGGGAATTGGTAGACTTAGAACCGACCATTGAAGACATTCTGTCCATGTGGGGCAAAGACACATCATCACAGAATGTGGAGCTCTTTTTTGGCACTCAGAAGCTGACAGAACAGGTTCTGCATCAAACAGAGGGTTTTCCTCCTTTTTTACACCAAGTTGGGGTTTTAGCTTCTGAAAATGGTCGGGATCTCAAACAGGATGCTCTGGGCCGCGCCTCTGAATTTTCAGCGGAGATTGGGGCGTCTCCAGGTTCCTCATCGGCGGGTTTTAAGGGTAAGTCTGTGGTAGCGTGGAACCCTCCGTCTCTTGGGTTAGATGCTTCATTTTCTCCAGGTCGGGTTGCAGGCAGCGATATAACCAATTTGGTTGGAGGTGGACCGAATACCGTAAGATTTTCATCTCCTTTAGGTCCCCAACCCCCTTTGGTTCCTCTTTCAGAGGGTTGCGTGGGGCTTTCTGGTATCGGGGTAGGAGCTCCATGCTCTGGAGGGATACCCATTGATGACAGCAGTATCCCAGAGCTTCAGATAAGCGGCCCTTCAAATTTGCAGCAAACTCAGCTGGGGGATTCCAATCCTGCGGAAGGGTTTCAAGAGGCATTTGTGTGGTCTGAATCCCCGGGGGACATTGGGGTTTCTGACGATGTCATAAGAAAAAGAGGTGGTAAGAGAAAGCAACAGAAGCAGATTGGGGCTTTTGAAATAAGGAACAATTTGGTTTTAGATATGGAAGTGTCGATAGAGGAATCGCTTGCGCTCGCCGACTGCACCATTGTTGGTAGGGCAAGAGGCAAGAAATTCTCTCCAGCGGACCTCCAGTCATGGGGAGAAGAACTCTTCAATAACGGAAACCCTCTTCGTTTTGAGGCCAATTGTTTGGTAAAACGTTGGTTCATGTTGAAGTTTGAAGACAAGGATGCAGCTGATTGGGTCTTGGGCAGAAACTGGTACATTGGGAAAATACCAATCTTACTAAAACGTTGGACTCCAATGTTTGATGCCATCAGGGAAAGTACAGATGTCTTTCCAGTTTGGGTCAGAGCACCGGGCTTACCTTCCTTCCTTTGGACAGAGGCGGTTTTTCAGGCTATCGGAAACACTTTGGGGACCTTTCTAGAGGCGGATTTGTCTTTTAAGGAGACAAAGGTGAAGACAATTGCCCGCATATTAACAAACTTTGATACAAGCAGAGGGCTCGCCAAGTCTATCCCTCTTCAGTATAAGCACTATGTCTTTGATCAAATTCTTGACTACGAACATCTGCCGTTTCGTTGTCATATTTGCCATGATCTTGGCCACCTCGCAAATCACTGCCCGTTTCTTCGAAGGAGAAGGCGCTTTAGAAGATCTCAAGTTTCCAGAGATCCATGGAATTCTCAGCACCAAGCTACTCAGGAAAAGGATGCCATGGCACCTCAGGGAGAATCGGTGCCGGTTGCTTCAGGTGAACAGTCCGAGGATGCGGCAAACGATACCCAGCCCCAAGTGGAGTCTCAGGCGGTTGTTCCACTGTCGGGTGATGTTGAGACGGTGGACGATCGGAACAATCCAGCGGAACAGAGTAGGCCCGGCGAGGAGGTTTCAGGTAAGTGTTCAAACCTACATTTTATTTCCTCACAAGATTGGATGCCGACAAAGTTATTTTCAGATATATCTCATCCTGCACCATCACACTCTTTGATAAACCAGTTGAACGAAGGCTCCATTGTTGTTCCGCCCCAAGACATTGATTCTTTCACTGTAGAAAAACCAGTCCCAGATCTCGAGTGTGATCATAACTGGCCACCCCTTTCTATCCCGGTTCAAAATTCCCCATGCCCCTATAATCTACGATCGATGGGGAATAAGTCAGATCAGATTGTGTCTTTTAATGGGCTGGGACATACACCTCCCCTAGAAACTCAGAGGGGCAAACGAGGCAGAAAATCAAATCTCTCCAAAGCTAAACTGAAAGCCAAATTTGATGTTGCGGATGGGAAGCAACACTCTATCCCTGGGGTACTTAGAGCAGTACATACCCCCGTCCATGGTTTAAAATGATCATATCATCTTGGAATTGCAGAGGCTTGGCCAGTAAGCCTAAAAAACTGGCATTAAAAGATTGGCTTCAAAAATCAAAGTCTGATATTATTTTCCTTCAAGAGACATTGGGTAAAGGTTCGGAGGTGGAATCTTGTCTGAAAACCTTGTTACCAGGCTGGATTTTCCATGCTATAGACTCTTCAGGGCACTCGGGGGGTCTCGCCATTGGTTTTAGAGAGGGAAGAATCAAATGTATAAATCAATGGGGTATGAGGAACGTCTTGGGTATGGAGGTTTTGGCCCCAGACTTTCCCACATCTTTTCAAATTGTAAACATCTATGGTCCTTGTCAAGGAAGGGAAGCATTCTGGCTGGATTTTCTTGAAAAATCCTTGATGAAAATGCCCTTGATGGTGGTGGGGGGAGACCTAAACTTCTCCTTGGGCAGAGCGGAAGCCTGGGGTCCTTCTGCCAGGGAGGATCCTCTAATGGATTTTTTTATTCAAATTTTAAAAGACCACAATCTGATTGACCCTTCCCCGATTTCTCTTATGCCCACCTGGAGGAATAGAAGAGTTGGGGAGGACAGGATCGCTAAGAGGTTGGACCGTTTTCTAATCTCAGAATATTTTCTTAGAAATGTGCCCCTTTTCCGGCAATGGGTTGAGACATCGGGTAATTCTGATCATTTTCCTATTTTTCTGGATCTCTCATGCCCCCCTCCAAAGCCCCCTGCCCCTTTTAAATTCAACTCCTCTTGGTTGGAAGAACCCTCTTTCAACTCTCTATTCAAATCAACTTGGATCTGCAATAACAGGAACCCCCAAGAGAGTAAGAGTTTTTTATTCATGGAGAACTTAAAGCGCCTTAAGAAAGCGACTAAAACATGGGCAAAAGAAAGACAGAAAACTCAGAATGAACAAATGATTAAAATCAGTGAGGAACTAAAGTATTTGGAAAGCATGGGTTCGGATGGGTACTCCTCTCAGTCCTCCAAAGATCGAATAATATCCCTTGAAAAAGCACAAAACCAGATCCTCCTGGCAAAGGAAAAGGAATGGAGGTTAAAAAGTCGAGCTATTTGGCTCAAAGTAGGAGACGAAAATACTCGGTTCTTTCATAACTTTGCAAAAGGCAGAAAATCGGTTAATACTATCTGGAGCCTCAAAGATGAAGATGGTAGGGAGGTAAAATCGTTCCCAGACCTCTCGAATTTGGGTCAGAGACATTTCCAGAGAATCTTCTCGGACCCTGGTGGGACTACAATTGCAGAAATCATAAGGACAGCTCAATGTTTCCCAAAATTCATTGAGGAGGGTGTGGACGATGATTTAAATGCCCCTGTTTCTAAGGATGAGGTTGAGACCGCTATGAAATCTATGGGAAAAGACAAAATCCCCGGGCCAGATGGTTGGTCAGTTGAACTTTTCCTCCACTTCTTTGATTTAATCGGTTCTGATCTAGTTGATGTTGTGGAAGAGTCCCGGTTGAGAGGAGAAATTTATAAACCCTTCAACGCTACCTTTATCGCTCTAATTCCAAAGAAAGATATTCCGGAGTCATTTGAAGATTTTAGGCCTATATCGCTTTGCAATTGCATTTATAAAATCATCGCAAAGGTGATAGCCTCCAGACTCGTCCCCATCCTGTCTAGAAACATATGTATGGAGCAGTTCGGTTTCCTGGAAGGAAGACAAATTCATGAGGCTATTGGGGTTGCACAAGAAGTCCTCCATAGTGTCAAACAAAAGAGGAAGAAAGGTGTGATCCTCAAAATTGATTTGTCTAAAGCTTATGATCGCATAAACTGGTTGTATCTTCGGTTATTGCTCACACATCTGGGGTTTAACCATTCCTTCATAAGCTGGATTATGGGATGTATCACAAATGTTAGTTTCGCAGTCTTGATCAATGGGGCAGCATCCCCTTTCTTCAAAAGTCAAAGGGGCCTCCGCCAAGGTTGTCCCCTCTCTCCTCTTCTTTTCTTGCTGGTGGCTGAAGGGCTCAGCAGGTTGATTCACAGTGCCAGAAAGTCAAACAAAATAAAAGGTATAGAGGTTGCCATCAACCTCTATATCTCTCACCTGCTATTTGTAGATGATATCTTGATTTTTTCCAATGGCTCTCATAATGAATTGAAGGAGTTCAAAGATATTTTTGATCTTTTCATGAAAGCCACTGGAATGCTGATAAATTCTGGGAAATCTCAAGTCTGTGTGGCAGGTTTCAATAGAAGAGATTGCAATGTGATGACAAATCTTTTCCCTTTTCAAACCCAATCTCTGGACTCATCTTTTAAATACTTGGGTTTCTGGTTAAAACCGGACGGTTACAAAAAAGTGGACTGGAACTGGTTAATTGCAAAGATAGAAGCAAGAATATCACACTGGAGTTTCAGGTGGCTTTCAAGAGCAGGTAGACTGACTTTGTTAAAATCAGTCCTTTTAGCAATTCCGGTTTATTGGGTCGCTTTGACTTGGATTCCCAAAGGTATTTTGGAAAAAATTAGACGATTGTGCTGTAGATTCCTATGGGCGGGGTCAAGTGAGAAATCCGTTCTCCCGTGGGTGGCATGGGAGAAGATTGCTAGACCTATGGCCTAGGGTGGTTGGGGTATCAAGTGTTTACCGGAGTTTAGTCTCTCCTTGGCTGCCAAGTCAGGTTGGAGACTAATAACGGCTGAAAACCTTTGGACAAGGGTAATAAAACGTAAATACATTGATCCAATGCCCTTGGAAGATTGGATTCGTAGTCAGGACAAGAGATCGAAGCACTCCTCTGTAATCTGGAAGGCCACGGTGGAAGCTTTCTTTGTGATCGAAAAGGGACTTGCTTGGAAAGTTGGTGATGGGAAAAATGTTCGCATTGGCAGGGACCCCTGGGTTGGCTGCAATCAATCTTATGCTCTTTCCCCTGGTATCTTGAGGCACCTTGACAGTAAAGGTTTATATACCCTAAATCAAGTGGAAAAAGTGGGTCTGTCTACTTTTTGGGGTCAGGCATGGAAGAGTGCGACGGAGCTGGGTCTTGCCTTTAGATGGCATAATGAATGGGCCTCTTTTGTTGAGGAACTCCACAGATCTAATGTAAGGATAAAATCCGATTCCGATGTGCTGTTATGGGCGTATGGCAAAACTGGTCATTACTCTCCAAAAGAAGGGTATGCTTATCTTATGGATCAGAAAGGGTGGGCTGCTCCTGAACGGTGGTCCAAAAAACTGTGGAAGCTTAAATGCCCCCTGAAATCAAGGGTGTTCCTCTGGTGCCTTTTAAAGAAGAAAGTCCCTACGTGGGATATCCTCCAAAGCAGATTCTTCATTGGCCCGGGCAGATGTCCTCTGTGCAAGGTTGCTGGAGAAACCATAAATCATCTTTTTATGTCTTGTCCTGTCTCGACTTGTATTTGGGGGGAACTAATCAAAATGCTAAATATCAGAGCCCATTGGGAAACAGCCACGCTGGACGATGTCTGGAGAAAATGGTGGAACGACCACCCTGAAAGTAATCTCAGGAATCTCCTTCCCATTTTCTTTTGGGGTGTGTGGTTGTCTAGAAATAAAAGCATTTTCCATGATCTGGCTCCCCCTCCGATAACAGTGGCTTCAAAATGTGCTGCTATTTACTCTTCTCTTCCTCCTCCGGAACAAAGCACTGCTCCAAATCGTGATGCTCCCATAACCATAAATGAATCTTTCCCATGGGCCTTTTTTGACAGGGCATCACAACAGAACAGGGTCGGGGCGGGTATCTGCATTTTTATAAACAATGAGCAGTATTTCAAAGCATCGGTGGGTTTGGGTTTGGGAACTAATAATTTCGCTGAACTGGTAGCCCTCCATTTACTCATGTGTTGGTCTTTACATCAGAACATCTTGCGGATCCAAATTTATGGAGATTCTATGAATGTTATAAACTGGGTGCTTGGGAAATCAATTTGCCAAAATCAGATCTTGCAGGTTGTTTTAGATGAAATCTTGTCATTAAAATCCCATTTTGACTACATCTCTTTTTGTCATATATACAGGGAAAAAAACTCAATTGCAGATCAGCTTTCTAAAACAGGCTTACAACAAATTTTGGGCAGCTGGTCCATAGAGGAAATTAGACAGGGACAGTCACACTTTACTCAGCTTCCTCCTTTTTCTCCTCCGGCATGATGTCTTTTCGCTTATACTTCTCTCGGCGGCATAACTTTTTGGTATCAGGTTCTCGGCTTCAGTGTTTTTTTTGTACAGGACTGCTCTCTGTTCATATCCGATCGATCAGATGGCATTTTCGACTCTCTCCTGGCTGTAGTCAAGGATTTTTTAATTTATTGTTTAATGTACTCTTGACAGTTATGTATATGAGGTATTTATGTTTTAGAGGCTGTTTTCCTACCTGGTAGGAGGCCTCTCGGTTCTTAGACAATGTCCATATGTCTTTCAACAGTGGCAGGGTTCTCATCCTCCGCGTGATTACATGTTGGCGATCTCTCTTTTTTCCAAAGGATTGGCTGGGTATTAGCTTGTATTCGGTTTGCACTATCATGCCTGATATGTGCTGGTTCGTAACTTTGTAATACTTCCCTTACAGTTTCTGGGAAGTCTAAATGTTTTTTCTCTGCTGCCCTCTGTTGGGAAGTGCTTGAACGTTGATTTGTAAAACTTTTTATCCTCTTTAATAAAAAAATTTAACCTTTTCTTTCGGAAAAAAATGACGACAGTATACTCAGCCATATTATTTGATGCAGGACCAATGCATACTCCCCTTGATACCATCAACTGACCAGTTGGATAGTATATCACCCAAGCTATGGAAGCGAGATTCCGAGTGTGCCAACTAGCACCATCGGCAAATCCAAAATAGACCAAGTCATCCATCAACACCTGCCACAGCAGACAAAAAAGTGTTGATATCAAAAACTCCCTATGAGATATGTACACAAATACAAAATGTACAAAGAAGCCATTGCCTAGCTGCTACTTAAGCAAATTATTTCTTAAGGTAGAGCCCGTTTCAGGGCTCTACCAACTTGTTTCCTTCAAAATCGACTAACTCATACGCCCCTTTTTTAAAACTCGTTTAATTACAAAGGGACCGTACCACATAGGCTTGAACTTGCCTGCCCCCAAGGAATCCTTATCTTGGTCATAGACCAAGACAAGGTCGCCTTTAGAAAAGACTCGAGGACAAACAGCTTTATCATACTAAGTTTTAACCCTTTTCTTATGAGCCTCATTGATTATGGCGGCATCTCGACGCTACTCATCGAGATGTTCTAAATGAAGGAGGTGCTCTTCAAGACTAGAGGTCTCTGGAAGGAGCTCAATAGCTAGCTTAAAAGATGGAATTTCACATTCAACCGGAAAGATAGATTCTAGCCCATAAACTAACTAAAAAGGTGTAAAACCTGTGGTAGTCTTTACCGAGGTTTGGTATGCCCAAAGAGCCGGATCCAACATAAGATACCAAGTGCACTGATTTTTGTCAATTGTCCTTTGCAAGATCGTCTTAAGGGTTTTATTCACAGCCTCGACCTATCCATTGGCCTGAGGATAATATGGAGATGAGTGCTCCTGCTAAAAACCCAATTTAAGATCTAATTCAGACATTAGTTGATTCTGGAAATGACTGCCATGGTCAGTGACAATCTCTCTTGGGACACCAAACCTTGAGATAATCTGATTGAAAAGGAACAATGCCGGAGTTTCACTATTGTTTTTATAAGTGGCCATGGCCTCAGCCCACTTCATGAAGTAGTCTACGGCCATAATAATGTACTTGTGATTCGCTATTGAAGGCGGATTACAAGTTGTAAAATCAATACCCTACTTAGTAAAAGGACCGACAATGGCAACGGGGAAAAGAGGAGCTGGATGTGCGTGCATCTTCCGAGTATAAACTTGATAAGGGTGACAGCATTTCACTACTTCAAGGGTCCAAGCTAGGGCCACATCACCATCTAACTCCTCTTCAGAGAAAGGAGTAGAATGGTTTTCTGCAAAGTTGACAATAAACTGATATCTAAGCTCTGTTGTAGACATAGGAAATGTCATTCCACCGACTTGTCCTTCATCAAATGTGGTTGTAGGTGAAGGCAAGGTCCAAGGGTCTGAAAAATAATGATCTCAGAGGAACTCTTCCCATGAAGACTCCTTGGATGATGAAATGACATTGATTCTAGCAATAGGAGAGGGAAAATCAAATGTACCCATCAATGAAGAATACATCCCAACTCCCAAATTCTCAATAGGCAGATGGGGGTTATCCACTAAGGGAATAGTAGAATCCAAAGTTGCTCGAGGATCAACTGGAGAATAATCCAATTGATCAACCTTAACAATTTTTCCCTCATAAGGAAAGCAAATAACACGAAGCAAAGTCGAAATAACAACATCCATCTCGTAGATCCAGATCCTTCTTAAGAGGAGATTGTAATCTAGGTTAGCATCAATGACTTCTACTTCGATATTAACAACCTTTCCTCCAACACATATAGGAAAGGTCAGGATAATCCCATGCGGCTTATGAGAATGCCCATCAAACGCTGTCAGGAGGGTAGGTGAAGGAATAGCTGAAGGAGATCCAATGGCCTTCCAACATGATATAGACATTACAGATGTGGAAGTCCCCTCATCTACAATTGTTCAAAAAATATTAGTTTTCGATAAGTAAACTTGATTTGAAAAGCCATATGATGAGGAAGACACTTTTTGACATTAATCATGTCAAAAGTGAGCACTAAGGAATTATTTGGATCAACTACCCCTATTGTCGAAAGCAAAGCACTTCATTGAGTTGGACACGACTAGAGCGCCTCTAAAGCAGACATAGCGCATGGACTCTAAGTCAGATCCTCCACAATGTAGTAATTCTGAGCTACCCTAGCAACATATTTAGTTTGGGGGAATGTTGGGCTCTTAATTTGTCATTATTATTACCACTTATTAACATTCATTACATTTATTTCCACTATTCGTTTATCACATTATTTACTATAATTTATTATATAATTCCATTTCATAATCATTTATGCCCTTGTGGATAAATGATATCTGATCTCATTTATTTTTAATAATTAATGATTATTATGGATGATTTTGGTTTATTCATTCGTTATAACCTCACTCACGATTTTAGCCTCCAAGATCTTTTCCAGATTGCAGATTTGGTCTTCAACAGATAATTAGATATTCCAACTCAGGAATTCACTGGCATAAGGAGTGACAGTTTTGTGTTGGACATTTTGGGCAAATGAAAGCAAATCTGGAAATCCAAGACATGGTTTTTGTTTAGAACAGACCAAAACAGTTTCCTAGTGAGCAATTTTTCAGAAATTTGGTTTGTATTGGGAGAAAAGCAAGGTTCTTCGAAGGACATATTTGCAGATTTGTTGTTGCGGCCGTTTTCTAGAATTGCCCCATTGTAATAACCAAATTCGACTTGTTCCAGCTGAATCATGATGGACAGATCTCTCAAGTCTCATCTTGAATATTGAGATCAGTTTGTTGTAAGTTTCCTTTAGATGTTTGTATATTTAAAATACACAATTTAGAGAGAAAGGGGAGCTAGCTGATGTAAAAATTGAGCCTTGTAACAATGGAACTCTTGTTAATGAAATTTCCAGCCTTATGATATTTTTCTCAAATATGTGAGTTATGTTAGCCCTGACCAGGGATTTGGGCCCACTCTTTTGATCAGGTGTTGTGCGTGTGTCCTTTTTATGTATATTTTTTTTACTAGTTGTATTTTCTTTATTGTTGTTACAGATTTCCATAGATTGTTGTGAATGATTTTCTTTCTGCAATTTAATTTCCATTACTGTTACAGTGATGCTTTAAGTTCTTAGTTATGAACCCTTGGTCAATGTAATATTGTAACCTTGCTCTTGCATATACCTTGTGTGTTACCTTGAAAAGTGTACACACCCAGATTGACATATTAATGTGGTAAAGGGTTGAATCACAGCATTCACACTTGGACACCAACACCAACGAAGCACCACATCTCCAATTTTAAAATCATCTTCCTTTGTTTTCCGATCATATATTCTTCTTATCCTCTCATGAAGCTTAGAGGTATTTTGAAATACCTCATCCCATGTTTACTGTAGGTGAATCATTTGATTGATCCGGCACTGAATATCATTCTTACTACTTACCCAATCTGCCCATAATGCTTTGATTAGCTTTTTGTGCCAATTCTTTTTGTTGGCCTCCAACATTTTCTTGATGATCTTGATTAAGGATTTATTGGAGGACTCCACCAGACCATTTGCTTGTGGATAATATGATATAGAATGTCCCAACTAGATGTTGTATTTGTCACAAAATTCAGTCATATTTTTGGCCTTAAATGTTGCCACATTTTCTGTGATAATCTTATTAGGAAAACCAAAACAGGACAAGATATTAGTTTCTAAAAATTGAATGATAACTGAATATGTTGCTTGTCTAGTTGGGATCACTTTGATCCACTTAGTAAAATAGTATGTCTCTGTCAATATCCACTTGTGTTGTGCAGATGATGATGAATTGAGCTCACCTACGAAATCTAGGCCCCACTATTGAAAAGACACATTAACTGATATAGGTTGTAGAGGCAAAGGAAGAAATTTTCTTCTACCTTGGAAAACTTGACACTCGTGACAACTCATCACTACCTTGTAGATATTTGCAAAAAGTGTAGGCCAATAGTAACCCGCTCTCAGTACTTTATTGGTCATGGTCTTCCAATACAAGTGGCCCCCACAATATCCTTTGTGGAAGTCATTTATTACATCTTTAGACTCATCTTCAGTCAAGTAATTCAGCAACACACTTCCAAGATCTTTTCGATAAAGTGTGATGTCCATAACGCAATATTTTGAAGCCTTCAACTTCAATGACCTATTCTTAGCCTTAGACTTTCCTGGAGGGGGATTTAGATGTTGCAAAACATAAATAATATCAGAATATCGAGGGGATGATAGAAATAATTCAGATACCTGAATGAGATCCACTTCTTCTTGATTGTCGGACAATGCTGCTACTAGGTTAATATTTAAAGCATGAAGGTTTGACTCAGCTATGAGTTTGGCTAAGCCTTGACCCTTAATCAGCTTGGTAGGCTTGATCTCAAGATCATATTCTAATAATGTCGCTATCCATCTACCTCTTCTACCTTCTGGGTCATTCTTCACAAGAACTTCTTTTACTGCTGCATTAGGCACATAAGCAAGAGTATGCGAATGTAAAATGTAAACTCTGAAATATTTGACTGCCTTTACCAAAGCCAAGGCCTGTTTCTCAATGGTGTTGTACTTAAGGGCTACATCCCTGATGTTGCAACTGAAAAATGCTATTAGAAGCTCAATTTTATCCCTTTTTTGCATTAATATTAATGCCATGGTATGCTCAGAAGTAAAGGGAAATATAATAAAATCATCAGAGTAATCAGGACTGATTAAAACAGGGGCAGTGGTTAAGGCAAGCTTTACCGCATGAAAATACTTGCGGGCTTCTTCAAATCACTTCACCTCATTATCCTTTTTCAACATATTGGTCATTTCTCTAAGATGTTTAGCCAAATTAGAAATAAATCTACATAAAAAATTCATCTTACCATTAAATGCTTGGATTTCTTTCTTGTTGTGAGGGAAATCAATTTGTTGAATGGCTTCTACTCATGAAGGGTCAATCCGAATGTCGTCCTTTGAAATGATGTGGCCGAGAATTTTGCCTTCCTCCATAGAAAACAAACTTTTCTTCGGATTGAGAGAGATCCCGAACTTTATACATTTCTGAAAAATGACTCTTAAATGATGCAAATGTTCATCATCTAAATGCGAAAATACGGTTACATCATTTAAGTATACAACTAAGAAAACATCTTTTTCATCCGAAAAGGATATGTCCATGGCACACTTAAAAGTGGCACCTACATTTTTTAGACCAAATGGCATTTTTTCATATTTGAATGTGCCCCAAGATGTGGTGAATGTTGTCTTATCTTGATCATCTTCCTACACTAACACTTGATTGTACCCAGAGTAGCCATCCAGAAGTGACAGTCAGAAAGCGCCAACAACTCTCTGAAGGATATGGTCCATTTTTGGAAGCGGACAATTATCTTTCAGAGATACTTTGTTTAAATTTATGAATTCTACATAGAGCCTAATTTCTCATGTCTTCTTTCTCGTCGGGAGTAGATTTGATATCCAATCATAAAATCTAATGAGAATGATGATGCCCACCTTGAAAAGTCTACTAATTTCTTTCTCTATGGATGGAAGCAACCTTGGGTTAATCCTTCTTAACTTTTGTCTAAAGGGATTTTGATTGGGCTTAATTGGGATGGTATGCTGAATTATTTTCTTGTCATACTACTTTAATTCTGCATAATCCCACACAAAAACATTAGAAAATTCAAACAATAAATGAATATATTTTTCTTTTACCTCGGGAGATAATTTTTTGGACAGCTTGATCATTTTTGTTTTGTCTGTTGTTCCAATGTTCATGTCTTCCACACCTTTATCAGTGGGTACTAATGTAGGCTTCCTTGCTACATCATCTTGATCAAACAAGTCTTCCAAAGGTAAAAGACCTTTCAGAATATTTTTTTCCTTCAGTTGTAATATATCAACTTGGGTTGCCTCAATGACTTGATCATCCTTATCATAAACTTCATTCATGGAACAATTCTCAAACTCTCCTTCACTCTGAAGAAATTTATTCACCCGTTTGTCATCCTAGAATACTTGCTAATATCGTAAGTTATCCAGAACAGAGGGCCGATGGTTCACATGAAACTCAAATTTCTTGTTTGAAAAAATGGGGACTTTGAAATTGCTTGTAGTTGTAGCTAATGAATCCACCATAAGATTCTGACTCCTTGGTACAACTAAAAGTGTATATTTAGGAAATATCCAAAGAATATCTAAACCACATTTCTATATTGTTTCATTCACAGATGATGAGCTTGATGAATCCTTTAACTTGCTTGATCACAAGTTTAGAATCACCATACACTGAAATTTTTCGTGAAACTAACCTTTTCAAGATCTTTAAACCTGTGATCAGCGCTTCATACTCCACCTCATACTTAGTGCAATAAAAATCTAGCTTGTATGAGCATAATATAACATTCTGAGGGAGCTTACCTTGTTGATGATGTGGACTTCGAATCCAAATGCTAATACCTACTCCATCTTTCCCAAGAGCACCATAAAACTCCATGGTCCAAAGGCCATGTTCCTCTTCCAAGGGCTGTAAATCTTGTTTTTGTTTTGGGTCAATTTTCTGAACTTTCTCTTTAGATTGTTCTGAATTTTCCATTACCTTCTCTGATGGTTGTTCTAAGCCTTTCCTTGCCTTGTCTGATGGCTTCTCTGATGAAATTGGTAGCTTTTCTTTTTCTTGATCTGGAACGGTCCTTATACAATTGAAAATTTTTCGTACATTTTCCACAGGATGACTATCTAAATCATTCATTCCAATATAATTATATAAAATAAATGACTCTAAATCTATATGTACAACATTTATAGGATGATTATTTGGTTTCTCCTTGCTAGTTATCATGAATTTCATTTTGTTTTCTCAATACAACTTCCTCAATTTCCCGAAAACCGGGATGGTGGCATAGGAGAAGTCTAATTGTAGTGTGTCTGTTAGTTTTTCTCCCCAGGATCTTGACAATAACATCCCAAACCATGGTGGTATGTCAGCTACCACCACATCCATTAAAACATTCTTTGTCAGGATTTGGTCCAGGGATGCTACCAAATCTTTGATTAGACCAAGAAAACAGACCTTGCCGGAATCAAAAGAATACAAGTCATGGTATTCGTGAGTAATGTCTAGACCCAACTTGTCCATGATGGCCTTGGAAATTAAATTATGGGAGGCTCCAAAGTCAAGCATGGAGTTATGAAGAATGTACTGATGGATTCTTAAACTCAAGTAAAATGGAGGAACCTCACTATCTTCTAACTGACCATCTATGGTTGGACCAAAAATCAATTCAGGTTGGTCATCTTCAACATTAACCATGTCGAACATAGGGTCAACTTTCAGCATTTTAACTATATCAGACTTGTAATGGCCATTTTTGAAAAGTTCAGTAAGAGGGATTGACACTTTCAACTTTGAAATTTCAATTTCTAAATTGAACGAGCTAGATTTGTCTACCTCTCTTTGGACGATGTCTCTTTTCTCAGGCAGACCTCTTGGTGTCTGATCCTTATTCTGACTGTCATGATCCTTGTTTGGGTTACTTGTTGATGGCTGATTTACTTTTTTTTGGTTAGCTGCTGCCAGCTCTTTACCTTTTCTTTGATTTCCTTGAGGATTTGTTTTTTGTTGGATATCTTTCTGCTGTGATGTCCTTTTCTGAATGGGAGTGATTGGAACATCTCTATTTCTCAAGGAATATTTCTTCTGCTGAGAGTTGAATGCATTTTAGTATCCTCTTTGATAATCATCGGATTGACTTTCCAATGAATTGTCATTTGCCAGTATGTAGTCTTCATCCTTAGGATCCTCCATCTCCTCTACATACTTCTCATTTTCAGTCAAGAAAATGGGATGATAATCTTCTCTAAAGAAGTGATTTTCCTCAACAATCGGGTCTATTTCATCATCAAATTCTCATTTAGCATAATTCTGCTGCAAGGGTGTCTGAATTGGCTACTAAGATGTCGATGCTTCAGAAGCTTTTTTCTCTCTTTGTTTTATCTTGTACTAAGGTTGTTGCTGGTTTCTGAAGTTCGGATTTCTAACTTGTGGCTCCAGAGATCTATCTGAATTTATCATCCGATCGGCCATTCCTCCATGGTTCTAATCAATGCATCTAGTTTAAGATTGGTGGAAGAAGAAGGTTTTTCTTTGATGGTTACTTTCTTTTTGGGTTTCTCATGTTTCAACTGAGACTTTTTAATCATCGAGTTCGCTTACACACTTACTAAATTATTCTTCATTTCTTCCAGAATTGCAGGATCTCTTTCCATTAGCTGATAAGCCATCTCCGATCAAAATCATCCGAGTAATGTTGAAGTGCCAAATCAGGTAGAGGTTTCATGTTATCTGGAATAAAATTGTAGATCTAATTAAACCTTATAGTGAACTCCTGAACCATCTCGTTAGGATTCCTTTTCAAGGTATTGTATCCCACCAAGATCTGCAATGGATTCTTCTTTTCCTGCCACCTAGCTAAGAACAACTCATTTAACCTCTGAGGATTATCAAAGGCTGCCAAACCATGGAACCATTTTTTGACATCTCCAGAAAAACTTTGAGCCATTAGTATCATTTTAGCATCATCTCCATTGTAGGTTTTACCCCGTACAGAAATTACCTGCATACGAATTCTAAAACACAGAAAATAAACAATGCGAGAGCATAACACATAAAACACATATACATAGAGATTTTCCCCTGGATCCCAAAACTGGGACTACTAGCTTGATTTTTCATTATGTTCCTTTCAATTTTATAATATATATTTATACATGCCGAAGCATTCAATACCATGGACCGAAAACCATCGCATCCAAAAACATGGAATGAAAACCATCACATGCAAAAACATGTGCGAAAATCATGCACAAAACCATAGGTGGGTCCGCCCAACCTAACATAGGTTCCAAAACCAAAATTTTCTAGGGCGCTGCCCTGAACCCCATAGAGTGGGGTTACCTGCACCCCTCAAAACTCCTGTGACTCCCCCCACTATGAAATTGGTGCAACAAAGGGGGGGCTCAGCCCCCCTTCTAACACTCCAGTTAACTACATGGGCTAGTCGTGGAAAGAATATAACACAACCCAACATTCTCCCACTTCTTGTTTTCTTTCCACAGGGGGCCACAAGAGAGCTTAGTCATTTATCCAGCCCTGCAATTCCCATTGTTTCTCTACACCAAGAGAACTTCTCAGAGCTCACAATTTTTGTCAATGCGTCTGCAATATTCTTCAAAGTGTCCACCTTTACCAGTAACACCTTTTTGTCTTCTACCATATCCCTCACAAAGTGATACTGAACATCAATGTGCTTTGTCTTTGAATGATATGCAGGGTCCTTTTTGAAGAAAATTTCACTTTGGCTGTCACAGTCTATCCTTATAGCTCCCTATACTAACCCCATATTTGAACACAATCTCTACAACCAAACTGCTTCCTTGCTTGCCTTGTATTCTGCCTCTGTAGTTGATAGTACCACTACAGATTGTTTCTTACTCATCCAACTAACTACACCTCCAAATAGGTTAAAGACATACTCACATGTAGATCTTCTTTGATCCAGATCTCCAGTACAGTCTGCATCAACAAAGCCACGAATATCCGACACTCTGTCCAATCCTGGTCTTCCTTGGTAGCATAAACCATAATCACTAGTGCCACACAAATACCTAAAACCTGCTTCACTGTTGCCCAGTGCTCCTTCCCTAGTTTTGATATAAACCTGCTCAATGCTCCCACTGCATGTGTAATATCTGGTCTAGTACAGACCATCACATACATCAGGCTACCGACTGCACTTGCATATGGAACACGGGACATGTCCTCTTCCTCTTCTTGTGTCTTGGGACACTGTTCAGAAGATAAATTTACACCAGAGCTTCCTCTTTGTCCAATCTCTTTTAATTTCCATGCTGTTATAGACGTATTTGGGCACATAAAACCCAAACTTATATGTCAATGTATTAGGGCTCATAAACCCCTAAAAGAGTTGTTTCACACCCTAAAGAAACTTAGTCATCTGAGTGCATCATTCCCCAAAAGTTCCATCTCAAAAATCATCCAAAAAGTGCCAAAATTGAACCATACTAACTGCTACACTGTCAGGGTGTGATGCATACTGACTGCTACACTGTCAAAGTGTGATTCATATTGTTTAGGCCTTCTATAGGGTGCGATGGACAAATTTCCAAGACAGTTTGTTAGTTGGTTGCTCATGGAATCTTCTAGAAACTTCTCCTGTGCCACTTACCTCTCTGAATTTGCCCAAGGATGACAAGGGAATTAGGAAACCATCTCCAATTCCCCTCTCTTTTGGAACCAATTGTAACAAGTGGAATGACACTAATAAAACCCCATGGATTACTCACACCCTTACAAACATCTATAAAAGGATCTCCCATCCAAGAGATCAAGGGGTTGGAATGTTGTGAATTGCAAGTAAGTGCTGATAGTTTGTAATTGAGGAGAGAGCATTGTATTCTTGTTGGTGTGATCTTGCTATTTCATGAGGTGAAGAAGGATTGAAGCTGGGAGGATGGCACTGGATCAGACAATTAGGTTGTAATTCTCCTTTCTATTAATAAAGCTCTTCAAGTTTTCTCCCATATGATTGTGCAATTGTGAATGCTATCATTTGTTCATTATATATATGATTTTGTAATGTTTATGTTGTAATAGGTCACGATGCTTTGACAGTTCTTTATCATTGTACTTGTGCAGGTACTCTCCAAGCGTGTTAAGTACGGGGAGGAGTTGTAGGATCTGCCAAAGGAGAGAGAGATCAAGCAAGGGATTAAGTGAAAGTTCCAGGTTGGTTCCACTATCTTTCTCTTATCTGTTACACATAGGAAAAATCATTGAATTGCTTTAAACTGTTGTTTCTAGGGTAGCTGCCAAACCTAGAGGATTAATCATTTGACAAGACACTAATTTTCCCATAAACAAATTGGCAACTCCGCTGGGGAATGAATAAATGTTTGTTTCTTGTTATTGTGTGTTTTATGTTCAATTTGATAAACTATAGACAGAGTCTGAAGCCAGCCAGGTAGCTTTAGAACTGCTCTTGCTTTGCAATTGCATAGTAGATGAATGCTGCTTCAGTCAATATTTGGTTTAGTTTATGAATTAGTCATTTGACTTGCAAGCACATCTAGATGCCCTTTTGGTAGCTCAGTAACCTCTCAAGACATTCCATCATACTTTTCTCAACATTGTTCAGCAAAACCCAGCTTGATTCATTGAAAACCGCTCCACATTTGAGCCAAAACCCATTTCAGTAGCGCTCCCTAGACCATCTCACTATCTTCCACGGTGACTCAATATGCATAGCATCTCCCGAGTGTAGAAAGTGTGATGCATCTCAATTTCTATGAAGCCTAGGTGCGATGATTGACTGAACTCTTTTTCCATCTAGAAATTGAAGGTTTTTGACCTGTTTTCAGTTTTGTTTGGTTGTTTTGCTGCAAATGAACAGCTTGCATCACTTATATCAGCCTCAATTACATTAGGATTAGTGAATGTTTTGTGTATTTGTTCCTCATTTACAATCCTTTGTTGAAAAGTTGTTTTAGTCGATTTGTTGCTTTGATACAAAAAGTGTCGTAATTGTTGGTTTTTGTCGAAAAGAGAAGTGTCGTAAATTCTTCCTTCCCTTGATAATTGATTAAACTTTCTTGATGCATTTGATTTGATTTGTTTATATTCAAAGTGTCAAAATCATTTTTATTCAAAATTGAAAGTGTCGTTTTGAGGCTTCCTTTCTCTATTTGAAGAAAAAATTGTCGAAAATCTCATTTTGAGTGCAATAATTTAGATCTTTGCTGCATTTAGTTTTCCTTTTTGAACTGAAAACAAATACATGCATTTGCATTTTAGCATATTTTGGTTTGTCAATGCTTGATAGGAATAGCTAGGGAAATTGCATTAGGTGTGCTCTTTGTCAAAGATATGATTGCTCTATCCTTTAGTAGCTAAGATTTTCATCGTTCAAACTAAATCAAAAGTTTGTTTATCATGATAGTTGCATTTTAGGAATTGTGAACATACATCACATGTTGAACCTTCAAAGGCAAATTTTAAAGAAGATCAACTTAAAATTAACCTCAATGAACTTAACAATGCTTTGGAATCTAACGCAATACATTTAGAGGTCTAGGCTAGAGACGTGTTCTGGCATCGTTAAACCTAGTGGCTATCGTTTTCATTGAAGGTTGGGTGCTTCCTCCTATTTGATACGACAAGTGCTAGCACGGACTTGTGCTCCCCGTACCGTCGCGTATATATTGAGAGACCACAATAGACTTAAATCCTTTATCCATAGGAAACTGAGTCTGCCGCCTTATTGATTGCACTGAACACAACATTCAAGAAGATTGACTTTCGTACATAAGTCCTTGGTAATTTCTCTTTAATGTATCACCAAGGTGTATATTGCAGTTTTGCAATTGGTCTGGTAAACCTTTTGTCTAGATTCTCCAGAGTAGTCACTTTCGTTCCTTTTCGACTCTCTAAAAGAAAAGGTCCATCTGAGCACTTTTCCTTTCAGGCTCATTAACAATCGAAGGCGACTAGAGTCATCTTTAGCTTTTTCTAGGCTCTTTAAAATTGAAAAAGCAAAGTTGTATCCAAGTTTCGTTAAAATTAATTGACCATGAATAACATCCCTATTCCTTAGTTGATCTTACGTTGAAATATATGGTGACAAATCCGGAGTCCACCAATCAAGGAATCCCTTTTGATGGGAATACTAGTCTTTTTCCTTCTTTCGAAAATATTGGTTCTCCTTATATGGCTACATTGTCCCTTCTGGGATTTACCATTGGCTTGCCAGTATGGTTGTTTTCAATCTCCTTGGTTCAAAATGTCATGATTTCTCTGCAATAGATTACACCTCTAACTAGAAGAAATCAACCTCTAGTTGATCCTAAAGTTGACCCTTTGCCTTCTTCCTTGTTTATTTCTCCCTCCCCCTCTTCCTCTTCGCTTGGTGAAAGTATTGGTACTAGTAACCAGGTGGCTAGGAAGAAGAAGAAAGGGAAGAAGAAGAAGAAGAAAAGAAGCCAATTCAGAAAGGGGGCAACCAAGCAACCATTGCTTTGAATGCAACATCTGATGAAAATCCATCCATTAAGCCTTACAAAGTCAAATATCCATGCAAACTTTGTGCGGGAGACCATCTTCTTCGAAATTGTCCTGATATTCCTCAGATCTTAGAAGAATGGTCTTCACGTTCACATCATTCCATGTCATCAACCTATGGAGATCATGTTGGTGACACACCATCAACTAGTGATAGTAAAGTTCATGGAAACAAAGGAAAAGTTAAGTTTCCATGTAGGTTATGTAAAAGGAATCACCCCATTTACCTTTGTCCCTATCTGGAAGAAGCCAAGAAAGTGTTGGATAACTGTCCTGCTTCATTGCAGCGACTTCCATCTCGTTATAGGAAACTCTCCCTAAATCCTTCACTAGTTGATGAACCAACTGACCAAAATCAACCGTCGGTCGAAACCACTCTCTCTGAAAGTGAATCCTATGAGTCTATACTCAATCCAAATCAACAGGTCGAGGTAATAGTTGACCCGATTTCACCTTCAGCTAATCGTACCTTTCCCAAAGGGAGTGAAAATCATACCACTCAAGTTCTTTTTGTTACCTCAAATTCAAATGAGCTTGGGGGCAGTCCACCTGTTCCATCAAGACAGGAGGAAATCCTCCATTTCTTGTAACTCAAGGGATTAATTCTCTCGTTTCTACAATACCCCCTCCAAGTAGTCTAGTCACTTCCTTTGATTGGAATCGACTGGTAGGATTTCGCCTTCCTTCTTATGTGCCTTTCCAAATCATAGTACAAGTTTGTAAAATGATTATATCTAGCACTATTATAGATGAAGGTGCATCAGTGAGTATCCTTTCCTCAACTGCTTGGCAAGTTCTTGGTCTGCCATTGCTTGTGCCTGTTACACAGAATCTCTTGGGCTTTAACAAAGGAACCAATCGACTATTAGGGATCCTTCCTAAGTTACCTATTACTTTGGGGG
>APFE031244821.1:0-16262 GCA_000404065.3 Pinus taeda | reverse complement strand
GGGGGGGGGGGAACCATTTATCTGAATGTGATGGTAGTCCCAGGCCCCTTAGATTACAATTTACTTCTTGGGCGTTACTATGTTTATAACATGGGAGCTATTGTTTCAACACTCTTTCGAGTTATTTGCTTCCCGCATGAAGGCAAAATTGTCACTATTGACCATCTTTTATTTCCCGGTCCAAATATAGCTCCTAGTAAACCATCATACTAAATGGTCCATTTATACCAATGGTATCATCCCCGCCACAAGTTAATTATGTGGCAACTTGTTCCATACCTACATCGACTGACAATCAATTCAGTGATGTTGTACATTATGTACTAGGGGCATTGGAACCAGATCTCTCATTCATGACCACTTTTGAGTTCTGAACAAGGTTCTCCAAGGATAGTTCATTTTCTTGTGTCAACCTCGTTAAAAAATGAAATCAAGGGTCTCCGAGGATAGTTCCTAGTCTTGTGTCAACCTTGTTAAAAAATGAACCCAAGGAGTCTGAGGATAGTTCCTAGTCTTGTGTCAACCTCATTAAAAAATGAAACAAGGAGTCCGAGGATAGTTCTTTGTCTTGTATAAACCTCGTTAAAAAATGAAACCAAGGACCTCCGAGGATAGTTCCTAGTCTTGTGTCAACCTCGTTAAAAAAATGAAACAAGGACCTACGAGGATAGTTCCTTGTCTTGTGTCAACCTCATTAAAAAATGAAACCAAGGAATCCAAGGATAGTTCGTTGTCTTGTGTCAACCTCGTTAAAAAATAAAATAAGGAGTACGAGGGGAGTTCCTTCTCCTGTGTCAACCTCGTTAAAAAATGAATCAACTCCCCCGAGGATAGTTTGTTGTCTTGTGTCAACCTCGTTAAAAAATGAAACCAAGGGTCTCCGAGGATAGTTTGTTGTCTTGTGTCAACCTCGTTAAAAAATGAAACCAAGGGTCTCCGAGGATAGTTTGTTGTCTTGTGTCAACCTCGTTAAAAAATGAAACCATGGGTCTCTGAGGATAGTTCGTTGTCTTCTATCAACCTCGTTAAAAAATGAAACCAAGGGTCTCCGAGGATAGTTTGTTGTCTTGTGTCAACCTCGTTAAAAAATGAAACCAAGGGTCTCCAAGGATAGTTCGTTGTCATGTGTCAACCTCGTTAAAAAATGAAACCAAGGGTCTTCGAGGATAGTACGTGGTCTTGTGTCAACCTCGTTAAAAAATGAAATCAATGGTATACGAGCATAGTTCCTTGTCTTGTGTCAAGCTCATTAAAAAATGAAACAAGGAATTTGAGCAGAGTTCCTTGTCTTGTGTCCAGCTCATTAAAAAAAAAAGGAAACAAGGTCCCAAGTTGAGTCTTTGATTATATTTCATAAAATCCCAGTCGAGTCTTTCACCTGATCTCATAAAAGAACCTTCATTCCATCCACTTGATAGCCATGAGTCATTTACTTAGGTGAATGTAATGAAGCTTGGGGGGCATGCACCTAATGGTAAAGTTACGTTTCCTTGTAGGTTATGTGAAGGGAATCACCCCATTCACCTTTGTCTATATGGACGAAGCCAAATAGGTGTTGGATAACCATCCTACTTCATCGCAGTGACTTCCATCTGGTTACAGGACACTCTTGTTTTCATCATGTTGGGGGCATGTAAACCATTTTCAAGCATAGTTTTTCATTTCAAGTTGTATAGACATGAAAATAAATTCAAGCATAGTTTTTTCATTTTGAGCTTGTGTAAAAATGAAACTGAATCCAAGCATAGTTCCTTATGGTTCAAGCTTGTCTAAAAATGAACCGATTTTCAATTTTTAAACCTTGTGATTGCCATTCTATCAGCCTTTTCATCAGATAAGCCTTGGTTGTTTTCATCCCATTGTCACCATCCCTTTGGCCGATCATACTCTTTCACTTGGTTGTTTTACCCTTTTTTGAGGAATAGTTGCAATGAGTGGTCTTATTAGCTAGCCCCTTCACATAAATCAACATGTTTTGAGAAGTTCCAACATCACCAGAACTAGTTGCTACCCTAGACACCACTCGTTCCTCAAAATAGAGTCCTCTTTAAACTCCTTTCAGACTCTCTAAATAAGAAAAGATTGTCGAGCGCTTGTCCATTCCAGCTCGTTAAAGAATTGGAAATGACATCCCTCCTGTATTATTTTATCCTTTTTTGGACCTGAGGGATTACTTTACGAAAAAGAACTTATGGAGTTTTCTTTTCACCCATTTTCAAACTCTCTAAACATCAAAAGGACCAAGTTATCCTTGTCATTAAACTCGTTAAAATAATAGCGACAAACTTATCCATCTAGATGAGACCGAGTTTCATTGCCGCTAGACTCGTTAAAATATTAAATAGCGACAGGTTTTCCCGAAGAGCGAATTATAGAACATGCATATGTTATTCTCCTCAAGCTTGACAAAAATAAAGAGGTACTGGTTAGCAATGACTGGGGAAAAAGGGGGAAAAACTTGAAGAATTTATGGTAGCAAGTCGCTCTTGAACATGACACTTTCACTTCATCTCCATGATTGAGTTGGGTTGGGTTATTCCGTTCAACGGTCATCATACCATTGATCTTTCATACCATCCATCTTTTGGGTTAACTCTACCAATTCATCTCAGTGTCGCTGACATGTTCAAGAGAAGTCATCCAATTGAGAATTCATCAAATTAATGTCTCATACACTGCAATACCTCCAACCTTCATTTTTTCATGACCACCATTCCTGAACCTTGTGTCGTTAGTTCATTTTCACCTCCAAAAATCATTTGCTTCATTTCATGTCGTAGATGTGGGATACATCAAGGCCCTCCTACGACAAGTCACTTTTTGTTGACATCAACTCATTATCCAAGAAGTTGACCTAGAAACAGCCCTTTTAGTGCTTTGAAGCTTGCATACATCAATGGCAAGTTTCTCTCTTCTGGCGACAAGTTGATATCAATAGCCTTCGACCGAAAGATTTTGCGTTGTGTTCGACATTGGATCATGTATTCACACCACATGAATTGTACTATAGTACCTTGAGGATCATTATCATCATCGGTGATCCCCCTCACATCTGTTAACAGCTCATGTCATTGGCTAGTAATCAGGCGATGTCTTTCTATGTTCGACTTCAAAACATCTCTTCACATAGATTGACTTATACATCGAGTGAAGATTGAACAAGTTTGAAGACCCCGGATCTAGTTTCATCCATCCCAGTTGTGATATATTCAAGGATACAAAAACATCAAATGTACAAAGGCTCTACACAGATGGTCATCCTAATCATGGATTGTGACTCTATATCTGTAGAATCGCGAGTCTGTATCTGCAGACGACTATCTAATCTATGTACATGAAATGAAATTTATAAAGCTGAGCATGGGAAAGCCTCCCTCAGCTAGATCATGAAAATCATATTATGTTGATGTCTTGTATTGTAACTTATGCAAGTCACCTTCCAGTTCAAAACTTCGAATCCTCATGATAAAGCATTTCACCCGACATGAATATTTACGACCTCATGTATTCACATCCATCTGTTCTACCTCAAAATCAAAAGAAGCAGCAATAGATAAAAGTAATCTAATAGAAGTTACCTTGGCAACAAGAGAAAAAATATCACTAAAATCAATTCCCAACACTTGGGAATAACCTTTTGCTACCAACCGAGCTCTGTATTTCTCCACCTTTCCTTCTGCATTTGTTTTCTTCTTGAACACCCATTTTCTGCCAATGGGTTTCCTTCCAACTGGTAAATCCATCAGATCCCAAGCCTCATTTTTGTGCAATGATTCTATTTCATCAACCATGGCCTCTTTCCATAGTTTTCCATCCTCTGAATCTACTGCTTCCTTCACAGTACTGGGATCATCATCAGTAATAGATAAAGCAAAATTTGAACAGAAAGTAGATGGACTATACCTTTCTGGCTACCTTCTTTCTTGAACTAATCTTCTCACACCTAGAGTTTGTGGCTCTTCGTCTTCTTATTCCTCCTCTGTTGTAGAGTGATTCTTCCTCCTTTAGCTTAAACTCTATATTCTCAAGTTCCTTTGGTTGGACTTCATGTTTAATAACATCTTTTACCTCTCTAAACACCACATCTTGGTTGTACACAACTTTCATTGTTATTGGGTTCCAAAGCTTAGAACCCTTTAAACCATCCTTATACCTAATAAAGATGCACTTTTCATATTTACTATCCAACTTGGTTCATTTATCCTTTGGAACATGTACATATGCATCACATCCAAATACCCTCAGATGTGAAAGAGAGGGTTTCTTACCAGTCTATACCTCTTGTGGAGTCTTATCCTCCAACGCTAATGAAGGTGATCTATTGACTAGGTAACATGTTGTCTCCACCAACTCTGCCAGAATTCCTGTCCTAACCCAGCACCACTGAGCATGCTTCTCACCCTTTCCATCAACATCTTGTTCATTCTTTCTGCAACTCCATTTCGCTGAGGTATATATGGAGTAGTCTTCTGCCATGCTATACCACACTTCTTACAAAATTATTCAAATTCCTTATTGCAAAACTCTCCACCATTATCTGTCCTCAACACCTTTATCTTCTTCTCTGTCTGGTTTTCTACCAGAGCCTTAAATTCTTTAAACCTGTCAAAGACTTCAGATTTCTTCTTAAGGAAATATATCCATGTATTCCTTGAGAAGTCATCTATAAATGATACGTAGTACATAGACTTACCCAGTGATGGAACCTTCCCAGGTCCAAACACGTCACTATGCACAAGCTCTAATATTTGTTTCATCCTCTTACCACCAGAGGGAGAACTCACCTGATTCTGCTTCCCATATACACAATTTCATAGAAATCAAAATCCAAAGAGCTATTATTCATACCTTCTACCATACCTTTACCATGAAGTATTTGAAGGCCCTTCTCTCCAATATGTCAAAGCCTTTAATGCCACAGCATGGTCTTCTCTCCAGAGACCACTAGATTTTCCGCTCCACTTTCAGGAACCACAAAACGGTTGCACCCATCAACAACAGTGCTACCTTGCTTCTTGTACAGAGTTCCAATCTGAACTCCCCGCATCAATACCATTGCTACCTTGCAGCTTGTACAAAGTTCCAATCCAAACTCCCCTCATCAATACCATTGCTCCCTGAACCATCTTGCAGGTATCCTTCTCAAACACTATTTTTACACCTGAGTCATCCAGCTTGCTTATAGAAATCAGATTTCCGGCCAATGCAGAAATATGTAGAACATCTGGAAGTGTTCCAACCCTTCCACCTTGCAACTTCAACTTTATTTTTCCATGACCAATGATTCTAGCCTTCCTGTCATCCCCCAAGAAGACATCACCACAATCATATTTCTCATACTCGTAGAACCACTCTCTATGGGGAGTGAAGTGAAAGGATGCAACTAAGTCAATTAACCATGCCTCATGATCTACATGTGTACTTGAAGAAGCCAAGTACACATCCCCACCTTCATCTGAGGTGGTTTTCACCTCTGTAGAAGGAGCATCATCATATCCCTTTCCCTTATTAGGAGCTTTAGATTTACAGTCCCTTTTGTAGTTCCCTTCCTTTTCGCATTTCCAGCACACCACCTTTACAGGTTTTCCTAGAGATTTAGATCTCCCTCTAGATTTAGACCTCCCACTCGATGACTTATTTTTTTTTCTGTTCTAGGACCGTCCTTGTACAAACAAGGCATCACTATTCTGGCTCTCCATATTTTCCCGTTTCATCTCCTCTATCAGCAAGGATGAGACTATTTCATCAAACTACAAACCAATTGCATTGCTACCTATTACAATAACTAGACTATCCCACGAATCTAGTAGAGAAAACAACAAACTGATGCACTTATCTTCATCTAAAATTTTAATATCAACAGATGCTAACTGACTTACTATAGTATTAAATGTGTTCATATGCTCTATCACCGAGTCTCCATCTTTCATCCTCAAGTTATACAGCTTTTTTCGCAAGAACAGTTTATTCACCAGAGACTTAGATTGGTACAAAGTCCCTAACTTGTCCCACAAAGACTTCACCGTAGCTTCCCCTGATACATTCAGCAATACTTAATCCAAGACACACAATCGTATTGTGCTCTTTGCATTCCGATCCAACTTCTTCCATTCTTCATCGGACACTCCCCTTGGTCAAGTACCCTGATCTACCGTGATCCATTGATCTTTATCCACCAAAAGATCCTCCATCTTGAGTTTCCACAATTTAAAACTTTGACCATTAAATTTCACAATCTCTATCTTTCCACTGCTTGCCATTTTCTTTCACCACCAGAATCGATCTCACAGATCTCCCGCTGAATAGGGTCTACCACAGGCCCGAGCGAAACCCCTTAGCAACAAAGGTGTCCCCATGAAGCCAAAATAGCTCTGATACCAAATGTAGGTTTTAACTTCGTACAGAAATTACTTGCATAATAATTCTAAAACACAGAAAATAAACAATGCAAGAGCATAACACATAAAACACATATACATAGAGATTTTCCCCTGGATCCCAAAACCGGGACTACCAGCTTGATTTTTCATTATGTTCCTTTCAATGTTACAATAACATATTTAACACATGCTAAGCATCCAATACCATGGACCGGAAACCATCACGTCCAAAAACCATGGACCAAAAACCATTGCGTCCAAGAACATTGTGCGAAAATCATTCACAAAACCATAGGTGGTCTGCCCAACCTAACATAGGTTCCAAAACAAAATTTTCTGGGGCGTTGCCTGGACCCATAGAGTGGGTTACCTACACCCCTAAAACCCCCTTTGACCCCCCCCCACTATGCAATGGTGCAACGAAGGGGGGCTCCACCCCCCTTCTAACCCCCCAGTTAACTACGTGGGCTAGTCGTGGAAAGAATATAACACAACCCAACATTCATCAACCTCCTCTAAGTCAATGAAATCAGCCATCTTATCAATATGCTATTGTGTTGTGACTCCTGGGCTACCATCAAAAAGAGGAAGTCTCTAGCCATAGGTCTAAGGTAAAGCTACCAACAGACTAGGTAATACTAAGGGTGAAAATCTCGCCATGACTGTTGGGGAATGGTGAATGGGAACTGCAATGCGTTGTGTTGGTTGGGATGAAGATAAAGGTTGTGGTATGGATGGTTTCAAAGGTGCGGTAGGGGATATGGCAGAAGATAATCTTTCAACTTGATACTAAATATAGGTATTTTCCACAGTGATTTGTAATTGATTAGCTAGGCTTTGAAGTTTCTCAAAATTAGACCAAACGGCGTGCTCAAGTTTTGAAGACTGAGAAGCAGCAAAAGGTTGATTAAACAAATACTTTTAGGCGGGAAGGTATGAGTCAAACTTTATGGGATCAAAATATTCTTCTATAAGACAAGACTCATATTTCGAATGAAATAGGGATAGCTCAAATTTAATGTCAAACAGAATATCCTCAATACTGAGTATCTGATATGGCAAGGAAGTGGTCCTTTCCAATTTTGTGCTTTCAGTCTAAGGGAAAGGGACTTTAGGCTTTCTTAACAATCTTTTAGGATCATCAACCAGAGAAGGAGGATTTGGTTCAAGGTTTGAACTGGTATATCTTTTCAGAGCCAGTATCTTAACAGGGTCACAGACTATATGAGGTAAAATACCTATGACTTTGAGTTGAACAAAAATAGTTTTCAAAGGAAAGTCTTCAATAGAGAAATGTTAAATTGGTAATGATCAAGAGCTTACCAATGGAATGAAGTCTGGTCGAACTTGTGATTTGTAACCTTCTTTGCTTTTTGAACACTCTGATTGTCTTTAACTGAATTGGCTGGATCAAGATGCGGAATTTTGTCTTGTTTGTCTCCTTGAGGCGATCTCTACAATCTCGACACTACAGTTATGGAATCATTCTTTATGAAACTTAGTCCCATCATCTAGAGGACCAAATTCCAATGAAAAATAGCCGTACGCCCAGGGAAAATGAACCTTTCAATCCCTGGCAACGGCAGCGCTATATTATCACTCCTCCAAATCTCCAAGGCTGAGGAAGAGTCCAGCTGAGGTAATCACAGACCAATATTTTAACTTGGTAGCTATCCCTATCAGGCTAGATAGGGCTCTCTCCAAAGGATCAAAGCTAAGAGGGCTGGATAGATCAGGTTTCTAAGCTAGATATAAAGTGCAGAGGGTTGTTTGATTTGATTGTGATTTGGGTAGTCATTGGATGAGTGAATTAGGTCAGAGAGTGAACTAGGTCAGGGCAAAAGAGAATCAGAATTGCAAACATATGATCAGGAAAGTTAGGCAAGTTACTTTAACACTTTTTAGTATACTTATGAAATGTTTTAGACCTTGTGAGGTGCTAAAAATAGCATGAAAACCATGAATTCTTTTTAAACTGAAGAAATGAAACAATTTATGATGATTTTCCCAAAACAGAGCATAGAAGATGAATTCTTATTATCACACCTTTAAAATAAAACATATTTAAAGTGAAATGGATCATGAAAGATACAAAAAATTCACACATATGTAACTAAAGAGGAAACAATATCAAAATACCATGCCACAAGAATCCCACCAAAATAGTTGCAACTCATCCAATATATTTCATGCCAAAGTCTGAAACACTAGTACAACATCCAATAGAGTCAAACTTGTAGAATGACTGAGAAATTACATGATATAGGCCTCAAACCAACTCATCTTAGCCTCAGGGGTCGAATCCATGAGAGGAGTAGTAGTTACAACAAAAAATGAACTGATAGCTAGAGTGTAGGGTGGTCAAAGTGATTCATCCCTAACTTAAGTAAATCGATTCATTACATTTCATGGAGGCCATTTACCTAATTTACTTACCCTAGGAAACTTTAAAAACATGATAATTACATCAATAATATGAATTGAAATAGTAAAATATTGATTTCCCATAGGTAACAATCAAATTTGGAGAAGAAAAGTGAAAAATTAGGCAACTAGTTAAACGCACAACGCTAGTGTCAAACACGTAGCGCCATCTTCAGACCCACTTTTTTCTACCATCCCGATGTTCACATTAGGCGCAAGATATCTCATTAGAAAGGATATCCTATATAGTTCCCAAAACTGTCTTTTTTCTTCAAAATGGGCTTGATTTGACTCCACAAAACTCCATTCTCCCAATACTAGTCAAACATGCAACACTTGGTCCAAAAATGTGGCAGAAACATGATATTTTGGTAGTTTTTTGCCTTTTTCACCTGCCATTTTTGCATTCAAAGGCTATAATGATTGGCTTTCCTAGATGTCTTGGTCCTTCTGAATCCATTGGTGCCTTCCATTCCTCCAAAAAGTGTCCCAAAAAAATGTTGAGCATTTGACCATGCAGCGGATATGAAATTGGCTCAAAAAACACAGAAAGGAAAGTAATACCAAAAAATCAGCCAAGAGTCTTCAAAATTGGTCAAGGATCTGATGTTTGGTGTGGATAGGCATGGAGTGAAGCCTCTAAAAGTATATCAAGCTTCTTCTTCTCTTCTTGGTGAGTTAAGGCTTCAATTGTTTCCTTAGCAGCCTTGAGCTTTGCCCTTGTTATTTGGTTCTTTGGAAATAATACTTTGCCATCCTTGTCTCAATGTTATTATCTCTTTTGGCCTTGTCTAGGAGCTTTTCAAGATGATTGTTAACCCTCTCAAGCCAATTCTTCCTATTCTCATTGATCATTTTGGCAAATTGTTCATTTAGGGTGAGTTCATTAGCTAGTTCAGCCTCTTTCTGTTTTTCTAGCTCCAGTGCTCTTTTTAGGCCTCTGGTCCTTGGCCTTTTTCTTGGCACTTGTTCCTCTAGTTGGTCACCATATTCTCCATATGCTTCATCAAGTAAAGCCTTGGCATTTTTAGCCTCCCTATTTTCCTTGATGAGCTGAATCTCCATGACCTCATGTTTGGCCTCAAACTGCTTGTTTTTCCTACTCATAATATGAGATGATGTATATTTCCCTTTGCAACTTGATCTGGAGCTCCCTGATGAGTGCATCCTTTTCTTTGATGACAATGTTTGCGCCCTCATTTTCATCATGCTCACTTAGGTCAATTAAGGCAAAATCTTGCTCTGTCTCATGGAGGTCCTCCTCCTCATTTCTGATCTCTGCCTCTGTCGTCTTTTCCTTGGCCTTTTGTACCTTCTTTGCTGATGAAGAAGGCAAGGTCCCTCCCACAATATGTGGATAAAACACCTGCCTATGGCCTCTCTGATAGGTGTGTGTCAAAGTACCCAAATCAACCCCTTTAGGCTTGATGACCTCAACTTTTTCAATATGCTCTTGCTCCCTGATTTCATCTCTATTAGGTGAATGAATATGCTCATGAAATGGTGATGATTGAGGTGATGGTGAGGCTAACTGATCAGATGAGGATGAATGATCTATGGGTTGAGATGGATGAATGTAGGTGGAAGGATGAGATGATGAAGGGATACTTTGAACATTCTGAGCAGATGAACGAGAGAATATGGGATTAGCTATGAAGGTACTCCATGCAATGTTGAGTTCCTTAAGATGATAAAGGACTATAATTTCAATGAGGGAATGATGAAAGATACTCTTCATTTGATATTTATACTCCCTTTTCTGGGGAATGTAGGCCATCATTTCAACACTCCGGAAAAGATAGTAGGGTATATTGAGCATTTTTACCCTAGTGAAATGCATTAAAATCCGGATGTGATAGGAATATAGCCTAGAAAATCTACCTTCACATGAAAAATATTTCATGATAATCTTCATCATTGCAGAATATCTATCAAGGAGGTGTGAAAAAGGAAAATAGCCCCTTCTTTCGTTTCAGTACCTTGGTTTCATGTAAGGCTCATAATAATTTCTCTCGAAATCACCTTGTTTAAACCATTTCTCCCTAACATTTGAGATTCCGGTGGCGAATGATATAATGGCAGTAGATAAAGTAAAATTGATACCTGCTAGAGTGATGGCTTGGTTGTCTTGGAGTTTAGATATCAAGAGCCTAGTCAACTTAGGATGGTGTTGGGTTGCCTGAACTTGCTCACAGAAAACATAACAGCCTATCCATTTGAAGGATGTTACGGCCATAGGAGATGCCAAGAATTCCCTGAGATCAGTGGGCTCAAATCTATGTATCTTGCCTCATTTGTGTGTTTTTTTGACCTTTGTATCTTCTCTATCTGTCCTTTTCCTCACTGTGTGGTTTATATTCCTCATCTGCTATGGTGTTTAATATCAAACCCTAAGGAGGTATAAGGTAGTGGGAATGTAGTTTTGTTGGGAATAGGAAATGGGGAAGGGAAAATATGAAGGAGATAGGTGAATGGATATATGTAATGGAGGAGGATATAGGGTACTAGTATGATATCTTTTGAGATGGGGGAAATTGTTTGCAATGTAGGGGTTTTGCGAGCCTAGGTAGTTATGCACCTAGGACTTAGGGTTTTGGGACAAAGGTTTAAAGGGTATTTGGGACACAAGGGAATAAAGGTGTAGGGGATTGTGTTAAAGGAATTGATAGTGCAAGGGTATTTTTGGGGGAGATATAGGGTTTAGATATAGGATGAACACCAAATATTCAATTAAACTTTTAAAACACTTTGAGAGTGACTTAAGGAGGAAGAAACACACTATCCTTAGTTGTTACTTACTTGTTTGGAGGCCAAATTCCCTTTGGGGGAGCTGAGGAGGTGACTGTAGCCTTTTTTGGACAAACATGTGGCGTTAATGAGGAGTGTGTAGCACCTTAAGGGAACGAGCAACACCTTATGGAAACGTGCAGCGCCAGGTAAATGTGCAGCGCAAGAAGAGAACATGCAGTGCTTGCTCTGTTCTGTCGATTTTCACCTAGAATTGTGAAAAGGGTCTCTTGGGGTTTGCTCAATCGATGGTAGGAGGAAAATGAAGTTGAGTTTGAAGCTAAGAAGTCCTTTATAGCTAAGTGAATTTGATTTTTTAACTTTAAAACCCAATTTATAATGTTTTATTTTACCTATTTGACATCTTTTCTAATTTCCTTTCTGACTTTTTCCTTTGTAGGTGGATGATGCTAGAGTTTTGGAAATCTTTAATCTTGAATTTTGCTTGGATGAAGTTGGCACATAGAGTTTGAGTGAACAGCTTAGGAATAGTAACTTATTACATATAATGGACATAAAATTACATAAATAAATAAATAAATACTACATCTCCCTTTTTGAAATAAAATTACAATCTTGAAACAAAACTCATACTTTGGAATGAAAATTAGAGCTCGAGCAACCATAGTTACATGTTTGCAAATCCTCTTTGAATGGAAAAGGGATATTATTTCTTTCACTCTCATGCTTTTGTTAGCTTTATGCAGTGAATGGTGTTTTATTGGACCTTGGAGGAATGAAACCTAGTGACCTAATGGGATCTTAAATAACCAGACTTCATGTAGACTTGACTAACCCAAGACATGATGAAATGATATTTTATAAGTATGCTCAGTAAGGCACAGGAAGGTGGGTCAGCAAATATTTATTTTTTGAGGGAGAGTGGGATTTTGACTTGAACTACCATCAGTGAGTAAATTTTTGCATGAGGACATAGGTGGAATGATAAAAATTTCAACATGGGACACTAATATGATATGAAAGAGGAGTTTTGATCACTGATGGTAGTATGAAAATATTGACTCTAACAGTATCTTCACTCATATTTCTAATATATGCAATATAGATAGCGGGGTTTTGAGCAGTGGCTTTCCTCAATACATCTTGTGTTATGTGCCATTGATTTATCTTCATCTTTTTCATATTGTTTTCATCGATCTATTGGCTTGCGTTGGTTGAAAGTCGAAGTAGATTCTTGTCCTATGCTTTAGTACATTGCATGAGCTTGGGAATCATATTGTGATTGGGTGTTTGATAAAGTACAATAAAATCATTGTAAATCATATTGTATCATGGATCATTGTCCCTGGTATGGGTTTCCACACTTTTGTCTCACTTCTAATCATTATAGGGTGGTAGAAAGGTGCTAGGACGGTGCATGAAGTCACCTATAGGTTGGAGACTGTGAACACTTTAGGGTGGTAGGTTGGTCTAGGATGTTAGGGCATCCATTCAGTTGACTACTGAAGAAACTAAGGTGTTGGGGCGCCCTTCCAATGGAAGCTGGAGAAGAATGCTTCTCTAGAATTCTAGGAAATTGTAACTTTGATTTCAGTTGGGGCTGAAGATTAAAGAATTTATTAGAAAAGCGTTCAGTGGTTTTTGACTCGGAGGGGGTTTTCCACCTAAAATTCTTGTGCCTATTGTGTTCTTTTGCTTATTGTTGTTACTGGATAAACATTAATAATAATTTAAGATTAAATAATGCTCTAAAAATATTTAAAAGTGATAATTGCTAAGGAATATTGGTTCACCCCCCCCCCCCCCCCAGTATTTCCAAAAATTGGTATCATAGCTTGGTTCCTTTAATAGTAGTCTAACAACTAGAAGGAGATCATGGAATACACCAATAATAGAGTTCCTTTGTTCAATGGAAATAACTATGCACTTTGGAGTGGAAGAATACAGGTTCATTTGTTGGCACAAGCACACAAATTATGGGAAAACATTGAAAAAGGCTTCACATCAACCCCGGATGAACAAGGTAATATGGTATATAATGCAAAGGCTAAAGATCTTATTATTAGTGGGCTTATCAAATATGTCTATATTAAGGTATTGAGTTACAAAACTGCTAAAGAGGTATGGGGCAAGCTTGAGAATATATATGCAGGTGACTCACAAGTGAAAGAAGAAAAACTTCAAATTTTCAAGGAAAAATTTGAGCAACTTAGAATGAAGGAAGATGAATATATTGCTGCATACTTTCAGAGTATTCATGAAACAACAAATACATTGGAAGTTTTGGGAGAACTTGTCGACACAAAAATTGTTGTTTGAAAGATCCTCATAACCTTGCCAACAAGATTTAACCCAAAGGTATCTGTCTTAGAAGATAGATCAAATCTGACCAATCTCAACATAGATGAATTGAATGGAATTATTATGGCATATGAAATGAGGATTGAATAAGAGGATGGAAAATCTCACTTAGAAACAACACTTGTTGCATCCAAGAAGACTAGTAAGGAAAAGAAAACTCTGAAAGCAAAAACTTGCAGTTGTAAGGATGAATAAAAGGAAGAAGATGAAGAAGAATTTTCAGATAAAGAATTTTCCTACTTCCCGTGGAAAATGAGAACAAGTATAAGAAAAATCAAAGGTAAACTTCCATTAATATGTTTTGATTGTGGTGAGGTTGGGCATTTTTCAACCAAGTATCCACACAAAAATGAGGTTGTTACGAAGGGAAAGAAAGGTCCTAGGAAGTACAACAAGAAAGGAAAGAAGAAATGGTTTAAGAAGAGTTTCTTCTCCAAAGAAGATAGCTCCTCATCTGATGAAGACAGTGATAACGAAGAAGAAATCAATGGAATAGTATTGTTTATGGCCAAGCACAATAAGAAAGAGGCATCTGACGAAGAAGGAGAAGAAGATATGATGGAGGTTGAATTTCATGATCAGGATTATCGAAGAGCTCAAGGCTGAAAAGAAGCATGTTAGTGCTCTTGAAGAATTAAAATAGAAAGGGGATAGGTTTAAGAAGAGTTTCTTCTCCAAAGAAGATAGCTCCTCATCTGATGAAGATAGTGATAACGAAGAATAAATCAATGAAAGAGTATTGTTCATCGGAAAGCACAATAAGCAAGAAGCATTTGACGAAGAAGGAGAAGAAGAGATGACTAAGATTGAATTTCAAAACGAACTGATCAGGGTTATCAAAGAGCTCAAGGCCAAAAAGAAGCACGTCAATGCTCTTGAATATGAATTAAATACAGAAAGAGAACAAGAACTAAATCTTAAAATCAAGGTTGAAGAATACAAACGAACTGAAGAATCGCTCACGAAATAATTAAAGGAAAGCAACAAGGAAAGAGAGCCCTTGGAAGCCGAAATAGTCTCTCTACGAAAGGAGGTAAAAAATGGAAAAACCCTTCAAAACTACACCAGCAGCTCAAAGGCATTGGAAGAAATTATCAACAATCAATGATCATGCAGTGACAAGAGTGGTCTTGGTTACAAAGAAAAATCTAAAAAGGATTCAAGTCCTTCTATGATAACAAAAGAAGATGGATATGAAAAATCTACCAAGCAAGTAGATCTCTTAGCTAAATATAGAGATCAAGGCTCGCAGGAAGAACCATCGTAAATAATTCCTTGAAGAAGATTTCCTCCCAGGTATCAAACTATCTTTTATGGTCATTGTTATTCATGTGGAAGGTTTGGACATAGAGTTGTAGAATGTTGCATATATGTTTGGAATAAATATAGTTCCAAGATATCTTTCAGAAATGGATATTCCAGAACTCAGCAGAATATCAACATGATTTGATCATTTGACAGATGATGTCGAATCTTAAAAATGTAACAATTTTGGACATTTGGCTAAAGATTGCAGACTTTGAATCTCTTCAAAGGAATTATCGCAAAATCAGAATGAACAAGTAATGAAAAAGAAGACTGAAAAATGTGTTATCGCTCTCAAGTCTCAGAGCAACATAAATGTTTGGTATGTTGATAGTGGTTTCTCAACGCATATGACTGGAGATAAAAATAAGTTCATATCCTTGAAGGAAAAGAAGGATGGAACAGTGTCTTTTGAAAAGGACAGGTCTTCAAATGTCATAGCCGCAGGTACGGTCACACTTGGAAGCAAGGATGCATTAGTGAAGGATGTGTTGTTGGTTGAAAATATGAATCACAATATGCTCAGTGTTGGACACATGCACGATCAAGGACACACGATCCTATTCAACTCTAAGAAATGTGAAATCATGAAAGGAAATTTTTGAAAAAATGTGGCTACAGCAAGCAAAGCTTCAAATGACATATACATTTTGGTTGAAACACCTAAAGGGTGCTTTTTGGACAAATAAGATGAAAGTTGGTTATGGCACAAACGAATGGAACATATAAATTTCGACAATTTGGTCAGGATCAGCAAAAACGAAGCAGTAAGAGAAATGCCTAAAATTTCAAAACCTACCAATACGATATGTGAATCTTGTCGGCATAGCAAACAGACAAAATTTGAGTTCAAGACAAAGGAACACTTTGCGTTTTATGTAACCAGCTCAAGAAAAAGATAGAAAAGATAGATCAACGCCTTAAAATTCAGCCTCTTCAAGGGGGAAACCTCCTTTACATTACATAAAATGAAAAAATCTTGGATGATTCAAATGACAAAACCTCCTTTCTATATATAGGAGTCTAAGGAGTCACAATATAACC
>APFE031244816.1:0-10796 GCA_000404065.3 Pinus taeda | reverse complement strand
ATGTGTCCGTTTACTAACACCTAGCAGTTTTGGTGTAATGGAAATCATGGTTCCAACAAAAATATGTAGTTTGGGGGACATAATTGTGGTGATCGAGATTGGTTTGATTTGGAGGACTTGTTCAATTCTCCCAACCCAATCGAAGCAATAAAAATGATTGTGGTTAAATTGAACAAAGAACTTGTTCGTTTGATTCACATTAGAGATAAAATTCCTGATATTAGACATAGGATGGACATATTGAATGAATATCTTAAGAGATATTAGGTAATAACCATATTTGAAAGTGATTTTTTTTTATGTCATAAGTTGAATTATGCAAGTTTGTTTTTTAATTTTTACATTATCTAATCAAAAAATATTTTTCTTTCTTATATAAGATTTTTTGCTAGAGACACCATAGAATCTAACTACCATGAGCTATTATATACTTGCAAGGCTATTTGCTTCTCCACCTTTGATTGGTCATAGTCCCAATAGTCATACTGGGTCCACACCTTTGGCTTTGACCCACACAACCAACTTCTGGAGATGGTGACAAAGGTGACCCTATTGATGACATTATAGGTTCATTTCCTAGATCATCATGTGTTATTAACACGAGGACAAATTCCATGCACATTTTTAGTGAAAGAGGAAAGAATTCCAATAAAAATACCAAAAATCCTGAGTAATCTCTATTTTTTTAATTGTTCTCTATATCAAACATAAATCATCTAGATTATTATTTTCAAACTAATGATCATATGTTTTTGCATGTAGGAAACAAATTTGTTTATAAACACATGAATAACTAATGGTTGTTTATTTTTAGGCCCATCATATGCATAGGGTGTAAATCCAAAAATTCCAACCTGGAGAATGAACTTATGGACTACCTTGAAGGTATATTTGGGGTAGATACCTTCAATAGGAGTGTGGCCACCTCTGCAGTCGAAAACTATTTAAAATATATATGAGACATATATAGGGGTCACATGGAAAATACATCTAAGTGTGAGCATCCACCCATGATTCCCATGAGGGAATCGCAGGCCCCACGAGGTCTTCACTGGGGGAGAAATACCATACCACATGCATTCATATTGGGGATATATGTTGAAGAAAAAATGGCATAATAAATTGAACATATAATAGGGGATAAATCGCTTTTATATTGGAAGGTATAAAAAATGGAGCTCAAAGTTAATGAAAAAATGGATACCTACAATATTCAGTGAAATTAGGGGTTTTTTAAATTGGGAAGGTGTCTTGGGTTCATATTGGTAGGGGGTTAAACAATGTGATTTTTAGAGGTATTTTCCAATACGTAGTCAAATTAAGGGTATTGTTTAGTATGTTACCAACACACGTGATATGTCAAAGGTTCATTGAGTAAAGACCCCGTGGAAGGCACTCATTTCCAAATTAGAGGAGAAGAAACTAAGAAAAGAAGGAAAAACACAACAAAGTCCACTAAGGTATATTACATTCTTTCTTAAATAAAATTATGTTTTATAACATACTTGAAACTTTTCATAGGCTCCTCAACACTTTGAAATCCACCAAGGAAAGGATTGAGAAACATGAGCAACACAAACTAGGCTAGGGTAACTATTCGAAGTTACAAGCACAAGTTGTAAATACCCAAACATCTTAACAATATTATTTGTTATATTTCCTTCCAACTATTTGATTATTGTGCTAGACAATACCAAAAATCAATACTCTTATGCATTGGAGGGCGATGAGTTGGAAGCCAAAATACAGAGGAAGATTTTTTGCTTCATTTCAAGTTTGGATTTCAAGTTGTTGTTGATTGCCGAATAAGAATGGGACGAACTCCAAGATCCAGTTTTAAGGAAACGATAAATACAAATCAATCCACATTAACCTTTCATTAGTTATAAAGTACATTCATGTTTGATATCGTCCATAAATTTAAGTAGGGGATGAAACAGTATCAATGAGAAGTTTATGGATAGTGGATTGCAACCAGAACATGACACTCTTATGTAACCCCATGCAATGAGGTGCAATGCCACAATGCTACTTCAAAATTAAAGGAAATTTAAGCGTAAAAGTGCCCATGAAATTTTCACATAATTTCCATTTCACAATATGTTAACCAATAAAAATCATATAAATTTTAAAAGAGGTACATGTCTTAAATAATTTTAAAATGTTTAATTAGGGTATCCATGAAATATCTTATATTAATTTGGGTTTCAGTGAAATATTTTATTAATAATATGGGTATTTGTGAAATATTATATTAATATTTATTTACGTTCCTTACCCATATTGAATTAAATATCAAAAAATTTTATTAATGCAATGTAAAATATTGATATTAGTGAAATTAAATTAAAAAAGTGAGAACCCATTGAAGCATTATATATCCATGCCCCCACAAATAACTAATATAAAAATTAAGTACAACCAGTTAAATATAAATTAATATAAGACATTGCATGTTCCATATTAATGTCAATCCGTTTTTCTTCTTTTTGTTTCTTGTCTCTATTTACTCTTATATATATATTATATATAATATTATATATATATATATATATATAATTATATATATATATATACTTATATATATTATATAGTATATTAATATATATATATATATTAAAGTGACCATTTAAATTAATATCCATGCCCCAGACAAATAACTAAATATAAATATTATACAACCAATTAATATAAATATAATTATAGACATGTTTCCATTAACTTAATTCAAATCCGTTTTTCTTTCTTTTTTTTGTTATTCTTGTCCCTGATCTCTTATTTATGTATGTTATCTGTTATGTGTGTGTATTATTATATATATATATTCTATAATTTTATATTATATGCGTTAGTCTAACTTATAGACGAAATGACATTTTTCACAACATTTGTTTTGGATAATTTTAATCAAAATCGACAGAGATTTAAAAAAAAATCGAGTTGAAGTTGTTTAGTCTGTAGAATTCAAGTGACCCAGAGGGGTTTTTAGGATGTTGAATCCATTTATTCATTCAAAAATGAATTTTAAACAACAAAAAATCACATTCTTTCTTTAAATTGTTTTGTAGAATTTCTATGAAAAAGTCTATTTCGTAAGTTAGACTACACACACACACACATATAGTTAATTACTTGGTCTTAGCCTTCATTTATCCCTGTGGTTCCTTATTGTTTAAATTTGACCAAACTTTTGTTTGACCTGGAATATATCAACTCGGTCCTTATTCCTTATTAGTTTTTCCTTGTTCTTTCCCTTTTAATATTATTTATTTATTATTATTTCATTTTTAAGAATATCTTTCTAAAATATTGGTTTTTAATAAATAATATTTCCTTATTCAAATTTACCCATTACATTTTAACCATTAGAATTAACTATCTCTACATTGTGCTCTATTTATTTAATCTGATGGCAATATCTGATTCTCCATCTTGTCCTAGTGATGAACCACACTAGATGGTTTGAAACGTGTCGACAATACACTTCTAATGTGATTTCTACCGAAATATTTCCCATCATTCATAAATATAGACAATTATAGTTAAATATAAAATGGTTAAATAGTTAAAATATAAAATATAATATAATAAAAAATAAAATATAATTATAGTTAAATATAAAATACTTAAATAGCTAAAAATAGTTAAATAGTTGTCCCCGATCTGGGTGTGAGACAGAGGTTTCAGGGTTTGCAAATGTCATTCCATCATGATTAAGTTACCCATGCAACAATCTATCACCCTTCACATGCATAAGGCACATGGAGCAGTGGCCTCTCATATGCAGTTAATCAATGCGATTAACGAAGGTGGTAGGGAGGGAATAGTGTTGAGGTTTTTTGGCATTTATACTACGGTGGTAAGTAATATCTATGCTCATAAATAAAACTCAATTAGAGATTGGTTCATGGATTGTTGTGGATTTTAGACAACGCTCCTCATGGTTCTCCACCAAGTTGTTGTCGAATTTCAGTCTGCTCTGGTCGCTTTCTATGGGTATGTTCCTAGTTTAAGTTTTGTTGCCTCACATCCATGGCTAGCCACATAGTTATACTTTTGTCCTAGAGGAATGACTATACTCTAGTGTTGGAAGTTTTATGGAAGTTTCACCATTGTTTTGGAAGGAAATTGATGAATTCTATGAGGGTTTGTCTGTATTTTGCATTCATGTCTCTGTTTATTATGGAATTTTTCTTTCACGCATGGGAATGCAATGGGAGGGAAAACTAAGCCAACCATTGTATTCTCTTTGTTTGATTCCTGAGGGCATTGGTTATGGTATCTCTATGGTTGTATTTTGTCATCTTTTCTAGGTTTACATGGTTTTGGCTCACTGTTGCTCGTTTCACACGTGCACCTTGATTCGCTTATGGCAGGGCTAGTTGTGTTGTTTTGGGCTTTGGGATTTGCACCAATCCATTTTTGCTGCTCACTACAGGGAAGGCTATAGGTTTACTTACTGTTTTCTTCCCTCATGCCTTGATAAGTTGATATGTTTTCCTATTCGTTGCAGGTTTTGGAATTGCAAGGTTGAAGTCCTTTGGTTAGCCAGGGGTCTACCGCTTTGGTCTTTAACTAATATTATCAAAGGTTTTAGTTTTCATTGTTTCATGGCTCATGCTACCTCAGTGAAGGGCCAACAAGCCCACTGTACTCGTGGCCATGGAACGCAACTGGTGTAGACTCATGAGGGAAATCAAGCCCACTCCTGTCCAGGAAGAAATAGAGGTCATAAAACAACCTCTCACCTTACAAGAGATGCCACCAATGCCTATCACAATGGCATGTCACCATAGGTGCGTTATCTCATAGCCGGTTCGGAAGCCGAATTAAATTAGCAAGTTGTAGATGCTGAAATTGACATCGGAGACTTGCAGGACATGGTGCCCAATCCTGGTTACTCCCGAGGCTAGTCCTCTCAATACAAGCAAACAATTTATTTGTATTGGCTAATGAAAAATATAATGGCCAAAGCACTGGTGCACCTCCCTTCAAACTCATCCAAGACTACTTAGGGATTCTTGAAATTTTGTAAGGAGTTTCATTAGATTTAGTTTCAGCTTCAACAGCAGAATGGATGCCTTAGTCACATCGAAAAACACATTCCCTACATCTCACAAACTGATCTTCTAGGCTCTAGTGTGAAGGATCCAACTCCCGCAGATTCATCTAACAATTAATACTATGATGGTTTCATCTCTTTTTTGACTTTTGATATATGCAACAACTACATACTTTACCTTCTGTTTTAAGTTATTTAGAGTATATGAAGTATAAGGATACTCAAACATATTTATCACTGCCTGACAAGCTCATATTATTTTGTTTTTGGATGGCATATCATGCAGTTAGGTGGCCAACAGATTTGGCTTCCCTCTGGGTAAGTTGAGGCCAGCTAACTATTTGAATTCTAGTTGTAACCTGCCCTTTTTGAAATAAAATGAATGAAAACACCCTGTCAAGCTTACAAAAAAAAATATTTAATAAATAATTAAATAGTTAAAAAAGACGTAATCTAACCTATAGACTAAATGACTTTTTTCATGACATTTTTTCTAGTTAATTTTAACCAAAATCCGATAAAGTTTTTTAAAAACTTGAGTTTAAGTTCTTTAATTTGTATAATTTGAGTTCCCCAAGGTTTTTTTAGGCTGTTGAATCCATTTATGCATTCAAAAATGTATTTTAAACAACAAAAATCACATTCTATCTTGAAATTGTATTACTAAATTGTGGTGAGAAAGACTATTTTTTCTATAAGTTAGACTATGCCATTAAAAAAAAGTTAAATAGTCGAGTAAGGAAAAATTACCGGATTTATATATTACTAAATTTCTTGATTTTTCCTTAGGAGGCCACTTTTAGGCTGAAATTCATCTAATAGTGAGACCACTTTTAGGTTGAAACTTCCTCTAATAGTGAGGCCCACAGCGGTAATTTTATGATTGTGCTTATAACTTTTACGATAGTAATTTACAATTGTGTACATATAAATTTTGTGCTTTTAATGGAAGAGCATACTGTATATGAGGATCCTCTACTAGAAGAGGAGCACAAGGCATCTATCTCAATGGTGTCGAATAATGCACTAGGTAAATAATTACATTGCAAAGATAATTTTTAATATTAATGAACTACCTGAATGATATTTCATTTGAATGAATTCTTTGAATTGTTGGGTAGCCTCACCTTTTCTTTATTTAGAAAGAGGATTACAATTAAAAATATTAATTACAAATGGTGTATTAATTATATTCTTTCTTGTTTCAACTTCATAGCATGTAGAGGATGCAGCGATATAATAAACTACTCCACCTTTCTTTGCTACTCAAGCAGGTAAAGAACACTCTAATTCACTTTTTATTAATAAATACCTGTAATCATAATAATAAAAAATATCAATTTGGCATTTCTTTCTTGTTTTAGTTGATCATTCGCCCCTCTTATAGTAGCCTCGAAAACATGAGTACATGACCATGTTGTTAAGAAGACTTCCATATGCCATAACAACCAAACGGGAAGAAGAAATTGATGTCCTCCTTTCTCAATACATGTCCAAAATAAATAAAATGAAAAAAATGTTTGAACTAGTTATATAATTAGAAACATGATGTACCATATTATGAAAACATATTTTTGATGATAAAATTTATTGAGATGAAGTATTTTGTGTCTATGATTAGCAAACAAAGGAATGGATGAATGTTATATGTTAATGAATGTGTTGAAATTGTATTAAGGAATATCTTCTTTGACTTGAGCCTTAGTCAAAGATGCCAATTAGAATTCAGTCTCATAGTTTCTTGAGCTAGTTTTTAGTTAACAAGTGCAATGCGGCCTATCAATGAGTTATTGTCTGTTAATTCGAGTTAGATGGATCTGAATGATTTGTGTACTATTTGATAGCTAAAATTTAGCTATCTAGTGGAGTTAAACTCTAGTGTCTGTTAGTTAATTGATCTCTAGTTATAAAATATAGATAAAATTGAGTTCTTGAGTTTAGTTGAGGAGTTTGACTTTTGTTAACTCAATTGACTCTCAGTTAACTAGTTGGAGCTACTAAATTTAGCCCTAGTAGGTTATGCAATTCGAATTGCCTGTCGATATTGAATGAAGGCACATATCTATTTATTCACTATACACATTTTTTTGTGTGTGGCTTGAGAAGCAAGCAAAGAAATTTCTCTTGGGAATTGAGTAAGGAAATAGGATAAATTCCTATTTTTTGGGGCAAATTTGAGCTAGGAAATAGGAGCTCCTAGTAGGCATTATTTTACTAAGTGTGGGGTAAGCTTTGTAGATAGTTGATCAATATTTCATGGAGCTTTAGGTTTGAAGAAAAATCTATGTAATAGATCAAATTGATTAGTTTCTTTAATACAAGAAAGATGGCTTTTTACCAATTGGGTCCCCAGGTGAATTTTGTGTTCTATGTGATTGTGTTTCTATTCACTGTATTATTTCCCCAAAAATATGGTAGAGAAATCTTGTGCCTTTTGCTTATTAGTTTTCTCTTATTCACAATTGCAATATTTCAAGGATTTTCTACATGGTATCAAAGCTAAAAACAAGATAGAAACTGAGTTCCTTGATCAAATTTAAAGCACATTGAAGAGGAGATCAATTAGTGCAAGAATTCTATAAGTGCAAGAATCATGTCATTCTATGGTTTGAGAATAGAGCATGCCTTGGAAGGGACTTCAATTTTTTTTGCATGGAAGGACAAAACAAAGGTTGTGTTATATGATAATGGAATTTTGGAATACATCAAAATAGATATTCCTAAATCTCCTGCATCAAATGCACAACAACTAACTCAATGGAAGAAGGACATTGCCAAAGGTAGGAGGATGATCCTAGAAGGAGTTAGAGACAATTTTGTTCCAAATTTTCATGGGAAGGAGACACCATTATAAATGTGGAAGGCCCTTACTAATATGTTCAAAAGCAGTAGTGATGCCAGAAAAATTGCTTTGAAGAACAAATTGAGGAACATTTGAATGGGAAAGGATGAACCCATTGTTACATATCTATCCAAGTTTACTCAAGTGAGGGTTGAACTTTGAGGTGTTAGAGAGACAATTCCATCAAAAAATCTTGTGAGCATTTCTCTTATTGGGCTTAAAAAATCCTCGCAAAGTTTATAGGATGAAGTGAATGGCAGAGATAAGCTCCCTAATTGGGAGAGAATTTGGACAGATCTTGTGCAGGAAGAGATAAGGAGGAACACAAGGGATGGAGTCACATCTGGGACAAAATATGAGGAGACCTTTTCTTTTGTGAGAAAATGGAAGAAAGGAAAGGGAAAGAAGGACTAAGACCAAACAAATTCTAGTAAGAATAGAAGTAAGGAAAATAAGTATATTAGCAATATCAAGTGTTTTAATTACCATGAATTTGGACATTATGCTACAAAATATCTAATCAAGAAATCTAATAAGCATGTTTCAACAGTAGCTGGAGGAGAATAACTCTCTTCTTAATTCAAATTGGATTACTCCTTGATAGCTTGCATGACAAGCTCAACACGAGATAATGTGTGGCACGTTGACTCAAGGGCTTCATTCCACATGACAAGGAATACAAATTTATTCAGTAGTTTGGATGAAAAAGACACGCAATTCCATATCGAGTTTGGAGATGATGGAAAATATATGACCAAAGGAGTTGGCATAGTAAGATTTAAGAGGGAGTTTGCTTCCCTTATGCATCTCAAGAATGTGATGTATGTTCCGGGATTGAAGAAAAACCTTGTCTTAGTAGGAATATTTGAAGAAAAAGGGTATGATGTAGCATTCATCAAAAGGAAGGCCTACCTCAGGCGTTCTGCTTTAGGACAAGTTAAGCAAATTGGTATCAGGATCAAGAACCTGTACAAATTGGAGGTTAATGGATGTTAAACCTTGAGCATCAAGGAAAAGAGTTCCTAGAGTAGAGATGTGGTGGTTGAGTGAGAGTAGCATAGAGCTCTCAAGATGGAGCCTCAACCAATATCTCAATTTTAGTCTAATATAGTTGGAAGTTGGGCTGACTAGTAGGATGATGATGATGAGGACCATAGTGTAGGGAAAGTGGAGGCAACACCTCACTCATAGATTTCAGTATAAGGAAAGTTTGAGCCAAGTGGACAAAGGATTTGGTTAAGGGAGATCAAAAGAGAGTTGAGTCTCCCAGATTCAAGAAGGAAAGCATGATGGGAAAGAATGGGTCTTCAAAACAGGTTCTAAAAACAAAAGCAGAGAAGACTTCTAGTTCAAAGTGAGCAACTAAAACAACATAGGACTTGGTATAGTTGTAGACAAATCTAAGTGGGAAAGATTCTTATGAAGCCCTTCCTCACTAAGAGGGAGTGTTGAAATTGTAGCAAGGAATGGATTCTTTGACTTGTGCCTTAGTCAAAGATGCTAGTTCGAATTCAATCTCATAGTTGTTTGAGGTAAATTTTAGTTAAAATGTTTGATGTGGCCAATCACTGAGTTATTAATAGTTAATTCAAGTTAGATGGTTTTCAATGAGTTGTGTACTAGTTGATAACTAAAATTTAGCTATCTAGTGGAGTTAAAATCTAGTGCCTATTATTTAACTAATCTCTAGTTCTATAATAGAGATAGACTTGAGTTCTTGTGTTTAGTTGAGTAGTTTGACTTTTGTTAACTCAACTGACTCTTAGTTAACTAGTTGCAGCTACTAGATTTATCCCTAGTAGGTCATGCAATTCAAATTGCCTATTGAGATTGCATGAAGGAATAGTTGTATTTGTTCATTGTACACGTGTTTTTGTGTGTGGATTGAGAAGAAAGCACAACAATTTATCTTTGGAATTACACAAGGAAATAGGGGAAATTCTTAATTTTTAGGGGAAGATTTGTGCTAGGAAACAAGAGCTCCTAGTACGCCTTATTTTCCTAAGTGTGGGGAAAGTCTTGTAGAGAGTTTATCAATATTGCAAGGAGATTTAGGCTTGAAGCATATTCTATGTAATAGATCAAATTGACTCGTTGATATAATACAAGCAATAGTGGTTTTTCCCAGTTAGGTTCCCTAGATAAATTTTGTGTTCTATGTGTGATTATGTTTCTATTCATTGTTTTCTTTCCACAAAAAATTGGTAGAGAAATCTTGTGTCCTTTGTAGATCAATTTTCTCTCATTAACAGTTGCAATATTTCAATTATTTTTTACAAAATTGTTAGTATATGTTTCTTTATGTATAAAACCACATATGTTTCTTTATGAATTTTTTGTTTTGCTAGTTTTTATGCATGAACCTTAATGTGTTTCTTTCAACTATTTTCTAGTGGAAAGATTAGGTACTAGGAAATTGAGAGTGATGTGAGGGGGGAGGAGGGGAAATAAGAGCTTCCACCTTCATGTGGTTGGCCCTATTTAGTAAAGAATAAATTTATATTCGAATATTGTTGGAGCAAACCTCCCATGAACCAATAGAGAAATTGAAAAAAGTCAATGTTGACTTCATTTGTTTTTTTTTTTTTTAACAATATCGGTTACTTTCATATTATAAAACCCAAAATCAAAGAACTGTTACATAGCAATCAGGGATTGGAGCAGAGAGGATCAAAACTGGGTGCGCAGACCCATTTTCCTTGATTCTGCCTTTGTAGTGACTAAAATTGAAAAGGGAACGGCTATATTGCCTTACATAAGCGCCTCCTACCCAACAGAATTTACAAACCATAGGAAATTTAGGGGAAATTTTGCATGACCGAATCCTCCTGCGTGGGATCCCTCCTTGCACTAGCCTTGAAGGAGGCTTCAGCCTGGTTGTTCTGAGAGAGA
>APFE031244797.1:16873-53371 GCA_000404065.3 Pinus taeda | reverse complement strand
AAGGCTCAAGCCCTGGCCTTGAGCTATTGAAATGCTCAATTTCATAATCATCTGGCCTCCTCTTCCTTTCAAAACTATGCAGTGGGAAAAATCAGTGCTCAAGCCCTCAGCTTGGCTCCCCAAGCTCCCCAACTGTGCAATATTCTTGCTCAGTCCAACCTGAACTGCACATTTCATAGTCTCAAGGCTCAAGCCTGACCCTTGACTACTTGAGCTATGTAATTGCATATTCGTTGAGCCTCTCCCTCAGCCTACCACCCAGTTCTGGATCAGTTAGTGGATTGTTATGCACCATGTTAGGCTAGGAGTTTATCGGACTAATGTCATCTTGCCATGAGTGAATTGTAGATGGAAGTACTCTCCCATACCATGACATGATGATGAAGAAGGAGATGGAGAAGGAGAACATGCAAGAAGACACCTCTTTAACTAAATATGCAAGCGGATCAATCCAAAGAAAGCAAAGGGACACCAATTTGCGACTGATGCTCAAGATTTGATATCACTGAAGACTCCTGATCTCTAAGCCATATGGAGGTGGATGGAAGAACATTCTCAAGAATACACATAGCATGAAGTAGTAAGAATGACTTGACATTGGCATGTCAGCAGTGTCATGTCATGTCATGTCATAAGTCCCCATGTGCCACATTTCTTTCGTGGATTACGTAAATTTCTATACAAAATGTATTATAAAGTGGAATTTCAAAGGACATCTATAGAATATGAAGATTCATGTAAAGTCGAAAAGTCATGGGAAGTCAAACAATCATAAGGGTAGTCAAAGAGTCACAAAGGAGGTCAAGCATCACCCCATTGGTTATATATACACCCTCATTGTATGAGAAAAGAACTCTTCATGTTGGCTTCTCCCGCAAGGCATCAGAGAGACAAGCATGTTATTTTGGGGAGAAAGTAGTGGCTCCAACACTCCACTATTGGAGCTAGTGATGTTCATTGTATATATGTGTCTTGGGAGTTTTACTTAATATATGAAGCCTAATGGCCAACACATTCTACATGCATGGATTATGAATGTTTGTAAGACTGCTCTATGAATGTTTATAATTAATGTTTGTTTTCACCTATACTAAGTAGTTGAACTATTTTGGTTATTTTAATGCTTATAATATTGAGAATGTGTTGTATTGGTTGCAATGCTCGTCGCATCTTTGTGGACTATTCTGATGCATGTTAGATGGATATCTCTTGTTTGTGTGTGTTTCTACCAGAGTGGTACTATTACCTCTCTCTTAGAGACTCTTTCTTTTCCATCTGCAGTAGAAGAACCTTGACACACCTACAACTGGACATTCACTAGGCACACTTACTTGCTTTTCAAAGGCACACATGTGTTCCTCTCTCTTTATGACAGTTAGAGCCAAGGAAAATATTTAAGGAAATAGTAACTGGGTTGTATTGCAATGGAGCTCCTATCTCAAATGGTGTGAGGTATAATTGGGGCCACATATCGAGGAGATCCCTTGAATGTTGACAGGTCTAACATTATCAACACATACATTGTGGGGACCATTAAATATGAATTTGAAGTAGAATCACTCATATTCTTCGAATTTGTCACCATAGGTGTAGCCATGGATTTGCAATTCATCATACCAAATCTCTTCAAGATCTAAATTGTGTACTTCCCTTGTCCAAGGAAGATCTCATTTGGTCTTTGCCACACCTCCAATCCCTAGAAATAATTTATCAGGCCAATATCCTTCATCTTGAACTCCAAAGCCAACTCCCTTTTGCACCTGATCAAATGTTGCCATCAACAACCGTGTAGTAAAGTTCAGGATCCACATCACTCTTCGTGAATCCAAAAATCATCAAGTACCCATCGATCCTAGAATATCATGCCCTGGGCGCTTACTTGAGTATATACAAAGTATTCTTCAATCTACAAACATAAGAATCATTCCCATGTATCACAAAGCCCTGTGGTTGCTCTATGTACACTCCCTCGTCAAACATACCATTGAGGAACATAGTCTTTACATCCATTTGATGTAACCTCCAAACCATAACTGAAGTAACATAAAAAACAGTCCTAATGGAAGCACACAGAGTGACTGGAGAAAAAGACTCCTCATAGTCCTCTCCCTCTTTCTAGGAGAACCCTCTCACCACAACCCTCACTTTGTACTTCTCGTTGTTGCCATCAATTGCATGTTTGATTTTATAGATCCACTTGGAAGTCACTACTAACTTCCCCTTTGGTCTTAGAACTATCTCGCACACATCATTCTTTGTGATGGAATTATACTCCTCCATCATGGCATCCTTCTAAACCTATTGGCATAATTCCTCCTCATAACTGGAAGGTTCAGAATCAATGATGTGACTCATAAATTCCATATAACTCAAAAACCTCTATAGTTTTTTATTCTCCCTGAAAGTACCACTGGGGGCTACATGCTTCTCAGCATCCCGTTGGAATTATGGCTAATGTCTTTTCCTTGATGGAAACCTACTTGATAAGTATGTCAACATTATGATTACGCAGATGCTATAGATGGTATGGAAAAAGGAATTTCAGTTCAGAGACAAATGGATGGTAAATGCAAAATTCAAGAAAGTATACGCAGGTCCTGAGAAGCAAGGTCGCGCACATATTCATGAATTGTGAAGAAAATTTGCGCACATAATCCGCGCCATGGTAATCTAGATACCAGGGGTCTTTATCATGGTATTGGCCCATATTAATGAGAGTGACAACAATTATTTGATCCCATCAAATAATACTAATGACATTACCAAGGTATTTGCCTAAGGTATTCGCTAAGGATAAATCTATATAAGGATATGGATATCAAGGTGTTAAGTGTGCAAGTTATGGGTTATTCATGTGTAATCTGATCTGAAACAGGAATGCACCAGGAAGCAAGGAGATGGATTAGATCCGATAGATATGAAAATATAGTGAATAGTTTTTTTTTTCTCGGTAAAACTAGCTAGTCTATTATATTATATTTACAGGAAAATATTACAAGCAGTGAAACAGGACTTCCATGGCCATCAGTGGCACTTTGGGTATCTTGGCATTGACGCAAAAAGCTCCCTCGCAGGGGCATCACCGACAGAACTATCTAAATTCCCCCAAAAAATAACTGAGGCCGAGGCCAATTCTACTTGACGTTCAACAGAACATGACGGCCCAAGCAGGGGCGTCCTTCAAAACCCGACTGTAGAACAACACAAACGAGACAGACTGATAGTAAACTAGATCGACAGAAACAAGACAAAATGAAAAACTGCAAGTGAACAAACATAGTGACCTTTATCCTGGACCCGAGCAGAGAGAGAAAGGTAAGAGCTGGTGCGCGCGTCGGAGGATCAGTCGTCGCCGAGACCTTCGTCACCAAGACCTTTTTCTTCCACAATGGTGCACCATCCCTGACCCTCAGGGATTCCTTCCCACATGGCAGCCCACTTATCCTTTGCTGTGCCTTGAGGTTCCTACTCCTGGGGATGCGAGGGGGCATGTAGAATCTCCTTCCCTGAGGTGCCCACCTCAATTGGTGGTTGCAGGACTGGGCTTTCCTTTCCAATGCCCTCTGTGGGTGGTTCCACCATTCCTGGAGGCGTCCCACTATCATTCCCTTCAGGAGCTTTAGTAAAGAGAACTGAAATATGAGCATTGATACCTTCACTGTCCTTGGAGCTGCCCAGGGTGAACACAACCGAGCCAAATGCTGGAAGAGCTGGCTCTCCTTCGCTTGAGCTGCCCACCTCCGTGAATTGCCCAGTTTGGAGTGGCTTAGCCCTTGCCCTCCTGTAGCAATAGCAGCAGCAACAACGGTGGTGCTCATTCGCTGCCGGAGGGCGAGAGGATGAACCTCGCCCAGTCCCCCTCCTGCAAGGTTGTCGCTCCCGTAATCTCGCCATGGACACGCCTCTGTCTCCCCTGTTAGCCTGCGTTGAATTTTGAGACCAGCAACCAGACGGAATTCGCCACCAGTTTCTCCCAATCGCGACAATCTCTGAGAAGCTGTAGCCTGAGGGAAGAAAGTCCCTCTTTGTAACCAGATTGCCCTGAGACCAGAACTTGAGACCAGAACCTGAATTGGAGCCGCGGAGAACCAAGATGGCGGGTCGAAGTGGTGGAATAACCGCCCAACTCTGCGTCTGCACCCTCGAGGAATTCCCCTGCGTCTGAACCTCACCAGCCTCACCATTACAATGGGCTTGCTTCTGCTCATCCATGCCTTGATAACCCTCCTCATTCCCTCGGTGGGAGCGAACCATAACTGTAGGCTGCAGCGCCATCGTTTCACTATGCTCGGCATTGAATGCCAGAGCTCGGACTGCAGAGGATTAACCCTTTGACGGCTAACTCCATCAACCATAAATACAAGCACGGGGCGGCACATGCTAGACATGTGTCCCGTTCCTTTGTGACGTGCCAACACCCGCATCCGGGGAAAATATAGTGAATATTAAGGAATCACTTGCTTGATATAAATAAAAGATTGTGGCTAACAATAATAGCATGTGTGATAATGAAACTCTATATGAATGTGTGACAAAGAATTTGCGTAGTATGTGTTTGGTTGCAGCAAAGTGTGTTTTAGAATTTTAGATTTGTATGCTATTTTTCCTATGAATGATAGCGTACATACACGGATATGTCTCTGTAGAGTCGCGCATAAACATTGCAATTTATATTGTATGTTGAGATCTTACGCAGGCGTTATGCATGGTTGTCACGTACATACGTTGATATGTTTTGTGTAAGTCATGTATATATACTAGGGTTTTGCAATATGGCTTGTTGATGATATTTGATCAGTTTAGTTTTGTTTGTTGTTGTCTGTTGATGATGTCTCTATCATCATAATCTGTGTTTGACAGTATTGATTGGGTTGAATTGGTTATGGAATGGAATGTTGATTAGTGATGATGCTACAATGTGGTGATCTGTAATTGGTTCAATGATCTGTGATTTATTTAGTACATAATTAATATTTATTTCAGTATTACAGTGATTCAGATTCAGTTGTCAGTGATTTGAGATTTGTATACATGTATGATACAAACAAAGCGCTTATATATGTGGGTGTGCTTCAGAGCAGTGATGTATACATTTTAATGCATGTCTGGTCATCGTTTGCAGGAACAACACTAAGTTTATATGATGGTGAATAATGTATGGTTTATTGACTAATAATTGGTGTGATCTAATAACTTATATCTATTATGGATTTATTTTGGTTGCAATAGTTGGATGAGATTTAGTGATTGGTTTTCTAATGTTATAGTGATTCGGTTAGTTTAGCGATTGGATGATTTGATTCAATATTTGGTTTCAGAGATGTTACTTGGCTTGGGCTTAATGTCGGAAGTGGTTCCAATTTGAAAATATGATGAAAAGTAGCCTACAGGTTTTGATGTTTTGAGTTAGGTGGATCTAGTATAAAATATTATGATGATCTCTTGCATGTTGGCTTTTACCTCCCAAGGGTGATGCTCTCTGATGTTGGTGAAAAAGGATTGGCAAATCTGAAAGATCAAATCATTCCGCCAATTCCCCACCTTTTTCCTTATGTAAGTCCCTCGAAAGCCTTTGTTGGATCTTATTATGCACTTCTCTGGTGAAACGTCTGATGTTCCACCTGGTTTTCTACTCCATGTTTTAGCTTAACGATGACAAAAACCACTGTGATAATGAGGCCATTGTTTTCTAAGTTTGTTGAATTTCTCCGCGAGGTGTTGAGAAAAAAAATTTCATGACAAACTGTTGTAGATATATACTTTCATGGTTTAATTACATACACAATGTACCCACTTATAATAATGTTTTAGAATGATATAAACTGATTTATAAGGTACCTAGAAACATAATTAAAGTTGTTATAAATTTGTGAACAGTGAGAAAGTAGGGGACCTGGAGTGCTGACATAGACTTCTTATTTGAATATTGTTCCCATAGTGCAAGCAATTTGGCCAGTATGACATAGTCCCCTTGAGAATAAAAGTGTTGAAGCAGATACACCAGTGATTCAGTCCTGCTCTTGAATTTATCAGTATGTTCCAATGACAATATTGTAATCCAATGGATATTAGACTCCCACTTTCCCAAACAACCACAATTTTCTGAGTTATTTCACTGACTTGTTTGGTTATTCATTTTTACAAACATATCATAGACACATTGTTGTAGGTGTTTCTGAATATTGTCGGTTCTCCAACCGTGGAGTTGGTCCTTGTCTTTAGTATAAGAGAGCAGATCGACTTAACCAAAGCATAAAATGCACTCCTCTTATTTACATATCAGGCCATAACCCATAAAATGAAGCAGGTCCATTTATGTTCAACACTTTCATAGCCAAACATTTATCGGCATTACACACAGAAATTAAATACACAGTGGGACCAGGAAAGGAATGACGACTGGGTAGTCAACTGGGCAGTGTCTCAGTGTTCGAGCATAATTACCCAACAAACGGATAGCACAGACAACAAGATTATATCAACAATACCTCTCCAGAATGGGCTCACGCATAAGTTAACAATCCTGCGTTGGTTTTTCTTTAATGATTTCCCTCTGGAACCTGCGTACACAGTGATGGGGGTACAATGACTACGTCCAACGACCATAGAAGCCACGAACTTCACAGTGACCGATGTCCTCTACAAGAGATGAGTTGTGCTCCTCTCTACCAACAGAACGTTCCAAGAACATTTCCTTATGAAATACAGACAATTCAATTCTCAGAGGTTTTAATGGTCCCAATGCAGAGGTAAAACTTGCTCCTTGGTATCTGAAACTCATTCCAGTTATAAGGTGGTTTGCTTAGCAGCTAAGACGAGTATATTTGTTTCCCCTCTCACCAGGAAACTCGTCCAATTGAGGCAACACGACCAACATTTCCAAGAGAGACTCGTTTACTGCTTATACCAAGAAAATCGTCCCTAGAGAATGTGATTCTGCTATAATAGTTCGGCCCAAATCTATATCAGTCTTTCACAAGTCTGCAATTCGATTTCTTTGATTCCATGATTGCACAAGGCCTCTCCGAGTGACAAATCAATTCACTAGAAAATCAATATAATTCAACCCACATGTGATAATTCGACACCAGTGTCTTTGGCCTCAATTCGTGATGATCTTGGTTAATAAAGGAGGTCTGCAATTAGAGAGGCATTATGTCTCAAAGTAACTCATCCAATTGTTTTGATTAATTCCGTCCCAAATACGCAACAAACTAAAACTGATCTAATTCATAATCACCCGTTGGAGAAATTATGCAACTACTGAGAAAAATCAATAAGAATATGACCTCTAGTTTAACTGGTCCCTTTCAGCTTATATGAATAATCGGCCCCTATTTTTTTTTTGCAATAATGAATTCCCTCTCGGCCCCTCTGAAAATTAATTTTGGCGTTTGGCCTTTTAAATAATTCGGCCAATTAAGCTCCCTTCAGGGCACCTTAAACATAATTTGGGACAATAATAATATTTGCCTCTTGTAAGATTTGGCCAAATAAACAATATAACCTTTGAATAAAATTTGCCTCCTCTTGAAAAGAAATATTTTCACAGCTCTACAGATCGTCGAATAATGACACTACTTCTGTACAATATTTAATGCTATAGCCAATTTGTTGAACCTTTATTAAAATATGGCTATACCTTAGACTAAATCAACCCACAATAAACTCTCAGGCTGGCAGGGAAACCAACTCTGATACCACTGTAATATCCCTAAGGAAAATTTAACAGTAGATGCTAGAAATGAACTAGAACAACAAAATAATAGCAAATAAACATGCAACCAATGAATTGATACACATATAGATACCAATAAAAATCACTAAGTTGTTTTATTGATCCACTAGAAAGAGTACATCAAAATAAGGAATAGTGGACCCTGAGTTTGTCAAGCAAGCAAAGTAAACCCAAAAAAAGATCTCTGACACAAATTATAAATGACCTTAGTAATGATGTAGACGACTCGACAAGAAGATTGTTGCAAACCTGCTACTGCAAAACTACTCTCCTCAAAACTCCATGAAGCATTGAGAAATTTCTGAGTGAAATCTCTTCAAGAGCATTGGGTTTCCATCTAACACCCACTAGCACACTCGAGGGTTTCGGTCCCGGGGCTTGGAAATTGGGAAATAGGTTCTCCAAACCTCATCAATAGAAAAGAACAATAATCCAAGATGATCCTTAATGGCCTCCTCCTCTCTTTTTATAGATTTGTTGGACCACTCTGGAAGCTCCTATTTTATTATTATTTTAATAATTGAGCACATTTCCATCAATTAAAATATATTTTCAATGTGGGAAAATGGTAAATTGGCCACCATACTCTCTCCAACCACTGGAAGTCACTTCTTAGCATCCCATCACATAGATCTTCTCGTTCTAGTTCCAACGAGCTTTTACACTAAGGTGTTCCATCAATTAATCTTCTCGAAATGCCACCTCGAGCATAATTAATAAAGCTAGGCCCCACAATAATGCAATTTTTTGAAAGTTGTCGGAATGCAACAAAACAAAAGGAAAATTGCGCGGGTGATGGAATATGCCAAGCGAATGCCATCAGATTCCATAAAAAATTCCTCAAAACTCCCTCAGAACCCCTCATGACATAAATATGCTCCCATGATCTAGCCATCATGTGCCCTGGAAATCCACCCTAGTAGTACTATAGAGGAAAATAAAAATGGGGATATGACATTGACCAACATTCTTGATAGTGTATAGATTCGTTAGGGCATTATACATATTTGTAGAGGTATCCAACTTTTCAATATAGGGGATAAGATGATCTCTAATCAAATCCACAATGATTCTCATGGCATTGAGATCATCTTCCTTAAACTTCTCCTTTCTTGTTGCATCTATTGGTTCCACAACTTTCCCTATTACAATATCTAATACTTTGTTCTTTGCAAGAATAATATCAACTCTAAGTTTCCAACCCCTAAAATTTGAATCTCTTTGCAGCTTATTTTCAAATTTCATAGTGGAGGCCATGGATGTGAATCAACAAGAAGGACTTCAACAATGATGATATCAAATTAAGGACTCTTCATAAGTGAGCTCAAAGTTCCTTTCTTCACCAAAGCTTTGACACAATATTTCTGACAAACTAATAGTTACTTTTGATGTAGATCTTATTTTACTTTTATTCCAATATATCATTCAGTAAGTATACTTCAGAAATTCAACCATAAAGAATAGTAGAACAATAGAGATCACAATGTGCAAAGAAAAGACAAGATTTACCCTGGGAAAACCCACCAAGGGGAAAAACCCAACAACCTTTTCTATATAAAAATTTTATTGTATAACAAGAGATGCACCTAGACCGATAATCAAACATAGTCAATCCCTCCAAGCCAAGCCTCCCAATCTGATCCAAAATTTCATTCTTTCTGTCCTAACCCAGAATTTCAGCCTTCCTACAATTATCAGTCAACCCAAAATTTTGGCCCTTGCAACAGAATGCCCAGAAAAACTGCAAACCAAAAAAAAAGAGAGTATATCCACACATGTGAGTTGCAAAAGAGAGAAAGAGAGAGCTAATTCATCTTCTTCTTCATCATATTCATCTTTTTTGTCCTTTTCTTGCATGCCCAAAAGATGTCTTATTTGAGAAATGTCAATTTCCCAAGTGGAGGAGATCAATCTGCCTTTAGATAGTGTTTTGTTGGGTCAAATGGGTGTGTCCTTTGCCCAAGGCCAACTTGACTTGGAGTGAGGTCAACTTGACAACTATGGAGCCAAAAATTACAATTCAAAAATTCAAATTTTCTTCTTTAAAAAGTCACAATGGGACTTTGACTCATTTTTATTTTTATTTTTATTTACTCTAGCATTTAAAATATGCTTAACAATAATAACTAGAAGTACATCAAGTGGCCAAATATACATTATGAAGACTGACCGTAGTTACAAATTCGACATGAATTGATAACATGTATCATCCCCCTTATAGAGAATAAAATATATTTAGAACCAAAAAGAAGACAACAATAAAACATTAGATCCACCTAAAGGTAAAGCACTTGAATCTGGTCATTATATTGTTTCCCATTGTAGTATTGGAGTAACTGAATATATATTTCACACTTGATTTGCAACGTGTCATATGACCTTCTAGAAATACTTCTTTGAATACCTTAATGACAGTGTCGATGGATCGATGTATTTTGTAAACAAATCAAGTCTCAAGCCCCTAGGACTTGGCACCATTATGCTTAAAATATATGGACTCCCTAATTTTATTCTGCATGATGCACTCTACCTTCCATATTTATGGAGAATTATACAATACTTTGTTCACATTTTCCAACAAGGCCACTCTATTCATATGTTTGATGGAAAAGTAGAGATTAAAAAAGCATTTGACAATATAATCGTCGTGACTGGAATAGAGGAGGAAATATTGTTGAAGCCACAAGGAACATTTGCTCGTGCACATAACTATGCATCCTTTCTTAATACAATGAAGGTACATTTCCATAAGTCTTCTATTGCATGCAAGATTTCGAAATCTTAATTATGATAGCCTTTTCTTACTGAAAAAGGACGGTGTTACTGGTTTGCCAACTATTCCTAGGAAATTGAAGTAACGTGATGCTTGTATGTTATGAAACAAAACAAACAACCATTTCATGATTCTACTTATAGAGCACGTAGAAAACTTGCACTGATTCATTTTAATTTATGTGGCCCTATGCATGTTCCTTCTGCAAATGGATGATGAATTTTATTAATGATTGCACTAGGATGTGTCGGGTATATTTGTTGAAAAGTAAATCACAAGATTTTGAAACTTTTATAAATTTCCATGTGTGGATTGAAAATGATGCACAATCATGTATTAGCTCCCTTCATATTGATAATCGAAAATAATATAGTTCTAATGAATTTGAAAACTACCTTTGCCAACATGGGATTCAACATCAATATATTATTCCATACAATCCTGAACAAAATGGTGTAGATAAAAGAATGAACGAGACTATCTTGAATATGGTTCGCTCAATGATGTTTTTGAAAAATATAAAGTTGATGTTTTGGGCTGATGCAATTAGTGTGTACACTATATGTGAAAAACATATGTCCATATCATGCTCTCAAAAATAAGACTCATGAAATGTGATATGGCCACATTCCTTCAATAAGGCATCTCAAGATCTTTGGTTCCACCTACTATGCCTTGATTCCTAAGGAACAAAGGAGCAAGATTGATCCAAGGAGTAAGAAATACATTTTCTTGGGGTATTCAGACACCACCAAGGCATATTGTCTTTACAATGAGTAAAGAGCAAGTTTATTCTTTCTATAGATGTAATTTTTCTTGAATCTTCCAAGATTGAAAACACTATTGAGAGATAAATTCATTGTTCAGATAGATTCAATCATGTAAAAACTTATGACGAATTTGAGAATGAGATTCCACATCTTGAAGGGAAGATCCCTGTCATGGATCAATTTTTAAAATCTCCTTTTGAAGCATTGTCTCCCTTTCATGAAGTTCCAACCAATTCTTTAGATCAGGAAGACCCTTTGAATGATGTGATTAAGAGGATTGGAAGTCTAAATCTTGATGTAGCCCCATCTCAATGAATGGAGCAACCTGGACCATTTCAAAAAGGTCCCCCAAAATTGCTCACCAAAACATTTAAAAATGTCCATCCTAACAAGATCAGAAAGACATGAACTATAGGTTCCACATGACAAGATGGAGGTGATGTAGATAATTTTGATTCAGTTGATGTAGATGACATGGATGTTTCATATGATTGTGAATTGAACTTATCTAATAACTTTGAACCAACTTCCTTTAGTGAAGTTGTTTCTCATGATGAATGGAAGGAAGCAACATAGACAAAGTATGATGCTCTTATAAAAATTGAAACATGGAAGTCAGTGGACCCTCCATTTGGAACCAAACCAATTGCATGCAAGCGGGTCTACAAGAACATGTACAAATCGGATGGCTCACTTGACAAGCACAAAGCAAGGCTCATGGCAAAAGTATTTGTACAAAAAGAAGGTGTTGATTATGAAGAGACATTTTCCCCCACAACAAAATGGGCCAACTTCTAAACCCTCCTTGCATTGACAACTCAAAATGGATGAAAATTTCATCAAATGGATGTGAAGACTACTTTCTTAAATGGATACTTGAAATAAAATATCTTCATGGCTCAGTCCAACAGTTTCATCGTAAAGGGAAAATAACATAAAGTATATAAACTTATCAAACTATTATATGGCTCAAAGCAAGCACCACGAGCCTGGAATGAAAAGCTAACTTAACATCTTAATTCAATTTCAAACACTTCAATCTTGATGATGCAACTCTATCTGTCAAGAAATTTGTCAAAACTATTGTATATCTTATGGTTTATGGAGATGATATATTTAATAGTAGGAAAAATGAAAACTATATTGCATCCATAAAGAAATAACTGAAGAAAGGCTTCGAGATGATAGATCTGGGACCCCTTCACTACTACTTGTGAAAATTCCTAAGCCGGAATCCCTACTGCAACAAACTGATGTTACTTCTCCTACTTGTTAATTCATGCAAGTTATTATTGCGTTCTACAGTAAATATCAAATCAAATACATCTGCAACCTTCACTTAATTAGCATATATTCGGAAACAAAATACTAAGCAGGAAAGAAAAATACAACACAGGACATTATTATTTTTGGACAAATAGTCCCTGAAAAAACCCAATGCGGGAAAACGGTGCAACAACTATGAGGATTTATTATTATTAATAAGTATCAAAATATGAATACATAATTGAATACCTCACAGGGTTATTCAGTTACAGAGAGAAATACTGGCAGAAGCTTTGTGAGTTTTACCTCACACAATCACTGAGAAATCCTTGTTGATCCAGCTGTTGGATGAGGTGCCCCTTACAAGCACTACACTAGCTCTACGTTGCCTCTACGTTGTCCTAGCATCAACCCTTCCAGGCACTACATCACCTTGTTGAGGTTTAGATCAGTAGCCCAGAGTCACTATTGTCAGCCTCCTAGTCACACACCCCGACTTCTGGCTACTGAAACTGACCCTCTGCTCTGATTTTCAACTTTCTCTCTTTGCCTCTGCATCACTTCTGTGTGGCCCTTCTGGCCCTGCGTGAGCCTCTGCATTAAGGCTTCTGGATCACTTACTACCTCTCTCTATTGATGTATCTCCGACTGAAAATCTCTCTCTCGGAAGCTACTATCCCTACCCCTCAACTACAAGAGATCTCCTCAATCAATTTTTCCTCATGAGAACTTCTCTCTTCAGAAAATCGATTTTCTCTATCTCTCTATGTGTTTTCCAAATGACCCTCAAGCCCCTTCTTATATCTTCCTGTTGGATGATCAACAACCTAGATTAAAACATAATCAAAGGCTTAGATCATTTTGGCTTGATCCATGGCTTTTTCTAGAAGTTTCACCCCTAGTTAGATTAATATCCATTAATATTTTAATTTTCCAAAGTTTAGACTTAGGAACCCCACTAAAAATATTAATTATTTTAATAAAATCACTTACGGGTGGAATTTCCCAAAACGCGGGTTCTTTGGAATACCTATGCCCAAGCCTCCCTACAAAATTTGTGACTTAGGGCAGATACGATGCTACCCAAAATCAACACTCCCTCTTAGTGAGGAATGTGCTCTAGCAATACACTGCCTCTCTTCATACTGCTTTGACTCTAAAGCATTGTCTCTGCGCTGCTGATGTTTGACTTGTTGTCCACCAACCAATGCGTTGCAACTACTATATTGTTGCCTTTGACAATGCCATTGCCAATGCTACATTTGTACTAATGTTCCCTCTCAAACGTTGCATCTGCTATGTTGCTAGCACTACCACTGCTAACACTGCATCTGTACTGCAACTCAGTTGCTGAGAGAAGCAACTAAAAACATCCAAAACTGGACAAGTATCTAGTGGATACTCCTTAGTGTTGAAATCTTGACTGCTAGTCCCATGCTGCCTCTGAAGCCACTGCATTGCTGAAGCTCTGCACTGTTGCCTCTCTGCTCTACATTGCTCAGTCTATGGCTCTCCTAGCCACTGCATCTGTCGAATCAACACTCCATGGCACCAACTGAAACTCCACCATCCCGCTACTCCTGATCATGGGCTCCCGTAGCAAGGTGACAATCCAAGAGGTGGGCTCGTCAAGGATCCTACCCATCTGCAATCTTCTTGACTACAGTTCTATATTAGCCCACCTCCCTCTTGGAGGTATCTTGGTTGCCATGGCGAACTCCTCCTCTTTTTCGATCTTTGCGACTACAACCTTAGGATCATGCTTTTCATCCTTGTCATTTTTCTTCAAAGGACACTGGGATGCGTAGTGGACCATCCGCCACATCTGAAGCACTTCACCTTGGGGAAGTCCTTCTTTCATCTATGTTGCCCTTGTTGTCCCTTCGATGCAAGGGCTATGTTATCCTCCTCCTCTACTTTGGGATTTGACCCACTACTCCTGCTACTCCCGTTAAGTTTGACCTTGAGCAGGTCTCTCCTCAGCTCTTTTTGTTTAACAGATGCCCACATCTTATCCCAATTTGGTAATGTTGCTCTGCCCATGATACTCTGGACAAAGATCTGCCAATCATCTGAGACGAAATTTAGAGCCAGTCTCACTAAATCTGAGTCCTAAGGTGTATGTCCTGCAGCTGGTAGCTCATTACGGGTCTCCTTCAATTTCGTGAGGAACGAATCCACACGTTCTCCCTTCTGAGCAGATCTCAACTTCTGCTCTAAATACATCTTCTGTTGCTTGGAAGATCCCTAATACAATGTGGCCAAGGCATCTTGCATCTCCTTAACGGTTCCTTTGCTTGCAATGCGGCACACCATATGATCCTTGAATCCATCCGGGATCATCCTTTTCGCCTTAGCCATCTCATCTTTGTACTTATTTAGTGGATCTGCATTCATTGGGACAACTACCACATTATCAACATAAGTCTTGAGGGCATGCTCATCTAGTAGGAAGGTCATCCTATCCTTCCATATGGCATAGTTGGAAGCCCCATCCAACCTGTCCTGATCCCTCGAGCCACTGGCTGCCATCTTCTTCAAAAATTGTCGAACAAATCCCTCTTTCTCCGTATTGCGTAGTTCCTAGGCTGACTTACACACTCCCTAATGGAGTGGGTAAGTTGTTGCTCCTCTGTTGCTTAGCAATTGAGAAATGTTGATTTCCTCAGTAAGAAATCACTGAGGAAGTATTCCCTCACTATGCTCCTCTTCTTTCTTTTGAAGTCTTTTTAGCCCGGCAAAGATGCCTATTGAAAAATATACGTCCACCAACTACTCCCACTACCATGACAAAATTCAAACTGGAAGCTCTTTCTCTCTGTCAACTCACTCGGAGAGAGGCTACCTCGAATTTTCGACCCTTGAGCTAGAACTGTGCAAAACTTCTGGGGTTTCAACTTGTTGCCTCCTGTAGCTTTTCGATTTTCCATTTTGCTCAGCACTGGAGTTTTTGGTTATGATCTTCTTGTCTCTCCTGCATTAGCTCTGATACCATGTGAAAATTCCTAAGTCGGAATCCCTACTGCAACAAATTGATGTTACTTCTCCTACTTGTTAATTCATGCAAGTTATTTACTGAGTTATACGGTAAATATCAAAGAAAATACATCTGTAGCCTTCACTTAGTTAACATATATGCAGAAACAAAATACTAAGCAAGAAAGAAAAATACAACATATAGGACACAATTATTTTTGGACAAATAGTCCCCAGAAAAGCCCAATGTCGGAAAACCGGTGCAACAACTTTGAGGGTTTATTATTATTAAGCAATAGAAAAATCTGAATACATCACTGAATATCTCAAAGGGTTATTCAATTACAGAGAGAAATACTCGCAAAAGCTTTGTGAGTTTTACCTCACACAATCACTGAGAAATCCTAGCTGATCTAACTGCTAGATGAGGTGCCCCTGACAAGCATTGTGTTACCTCTACGTTGTCCCAACATCAACCTTTCTAGGAACTCCATCACCCAATTGAGGATTTGATCCATAGCCCAGAGTCACTACCGTCAGCCTCCTAGTCTCACTCCCCGGCTTCTGGCTGCTGACATTGACCCTCTGCACTGATTTTCGACTTTCTCTCTCTACCTTTGCGTCACTTATGCGTGGCCCTTCTAGCCCTACTTCAACCTTTGTGTCAAGGCTTCTGGACCACTTACTACCTCTGTCTATTGATGTATCTCTGACTGAGAATCTCTCTCTCCTAAAGTTGTTATCCCTGCCCCTCAACTACAAGGGATCTCCTCAATCGATTTTTCCTCCTAAGAACTTATCTCTTCAGAAAATTGATTTTCTCTATCTCTTTGTGCGTTTTCCAAATGACCCTCAACCCCTTTCTTAGATATTCCTATTGGACAACCAACGACCTAGATTAAAACATAATCAAAGGATCAGATCATTTTGGCTTGATCCGTGGCTTTTTCTAGAAGTTTCACCCCTGATTAGATTAATACCCATTAATATTTTAATTTTCCTAAGTTTAGACTTAGGAACCTCATTAAAAATATTAATTATTTTAATAAAATCACTTTTGTGTGGAATTTACCAAATGCTTTCCTATTTCTTTGGAATACATGTGCTCAAGCCTCCCTGCAAAATTTGAGATAGATTATATCCGATGCTACCCCAAATCAACACTACTTGGGCATTAAAATGACCCAAACTTGCAAAGTATATATTCCTTTCTCAAAACAAGTACATTGGATAATTTTTCAACAAAGTTGTCATGGCTAAATGCAATCCTTTATCAATTATGATGGAATAGAATCTAAAGTTCACATTAAAACAAGGGAATGAATTTGATTGATGCAACCAAGTATAAAAATTGTGGGAAGTCTTATCTACCTCACCACTATTAAACCAAGTATTTCATTTGTTGTTGGAATTCTTTCCAGATTTATGCGAAAGCCTTGTGAAGGACATTGGTTTTCTGAAAAAATAGTTCTAAAGTACTTGAAAGGAACTCAAGACTTTAGACTCAAATATTCACAGGTGGATGACTTTAGGTTGATTGGTTAGATTAGGACTTTGATAGAGACAAAGAAAATGGAGTATCTACTTTACACTATCTTATGAGTCTTGGATCACAAGCTTTCTCCCAGAGGTCATGCAAACAATTAGCACCAATAGATTCTGTGACGAAGGCAAAATATGTGGCAACTACAGAAGCAACAAAGTATTTTATGTGGCTCAAGAAAAATATTAAAGACTTGCAGGAGAAACAAGTGAATTCTATTAGCCTTCTGATTGACAATACTTTTGCAATCAAGTTTTCCAAGAATCCCAAATTCCATGATTGAACCGAACACATCAACATAACATATTATTTTATTTGATATCATGTAGAGGCCAAGACTATTCTTCTAAGACAATGTTCCACAAATGAGAAAATTGCAGACATCTTCACCAAAGCACTTGGAAGAGAGAAGTTTGAAAATTTCAGAATGATGCTTAAGCTTAATGACACCCCTTCAAATTAAGGGGGGAATGTTACACACCTATTCCTTAGGGATTGGGCAAATTTGTAAATATTTTATAAATATGTAGATATGAAAATATGAAATGTGAGAATAGGAAGAGACATTGGAACTTGGAAGTTGAATTTAAAGGTCATGACATCGATGTATATATGTGAGTTCTTGGTTAATGGAAATGCATTAAAAAAAATTGGGAATGATCTCACGTGGCCTAGAGAATTGTGTGCCTCAAAGCTCAACATGTAAAACATTTGCATGCTTTCTTTTCCTCAACCGTGAAGATCATAAAAGAGTTACTTCCTTGGGTTTGAGCTTGGAATTTTTTTTGATCATGTTGTGGTTCTTAATATTGGTTCCTTCTTTTCAACAAGTTTCAAAAGCCCCTTAATTCCCTTTTCTAGTGGGAAATTGACATTGGGTTTTTGAATGAAGTAGAAAATAATTCTAACTAGAGTTTGTCTTTCTTGTTTGACACATGGTAGTTAACTTGTTGTTTTTCATCTTTGTCATTTGCAGGCTCAAGATTTTGGGCCTTATTCAATCTTGAGTTTAATCCTCCTTCCTTTATGCTTTGTCTTGAGTGGCTGACTATATTTTGTCTTCCATTTTAATCATTGTAGTAAGGGATTTGTTATGGACTTAGGCTAGTGCCCCAAACTTGTGATTGGATGGTAGGCCAAAGACCTGAGATGAGCTAGTCCATTTGTGTAGGCTTTAGGATTTTATATTTTTGATGTCTAATTAGACTTTCCAACCAAAATCATATGCTTCTTGAAACTGACCAATCACTTGGTCCCAATTCCTAAATCATAGTTGCTTATCGGTCCTTTGATATTTTGCTACTGCAATATTTTTCGTTGTACTTATAAATGTTATGCATTTAGTTGAGGGGTCCACTTTTCCCACTACTTTCCAAAGTGTGTTATGTAAACAGATGATCTTTCCATGTTCTCGATGTCATGAAAAGTAGGTAACTTGGACATATTCAAATAGTGCTTAGTTTGCCTTTTTCTTTGCTCCATCTCTTCATAATAGTGTTCTTAATATTAATCTCATTCTTATCAAAGCTTCTCCTTGTAATATTTGTGGTTTTGAGTGGAGTCATCCAACAACTCCTTTTGCGAGTTATTATTTGATTAACCACATTCAAATTTTAGCTTATTTATAGTCACAATGATCATTATTGGTGTTTTTGTGTGCAATACCCTATCTTAGGTGATTGGTTCCCTTTGACCTTCTTCTCTACATTTTGGGACTCTTTGTACTTTTGTCTACTCCTTGAATTTGATCCAAGCTAGTCTTAATTGTGCTCTAAATGTTATTCTTTGGTGCCATCATTCCAAAGGCTTACTTCGACTTACTTATCGCACTTCTTCTAAGCTTGCTCCTTTGAACACCTATTAAATTCCATTTGTCATATGATCTCATGTTTGAAATGTCCTTGTGATTTCACTGAATGCCTCCCAGTATTGGTTCTAATCTCAACACTAACTTGTAAACACACATTAGTTCTCTAATTATGTGAGTAAATTAATAGATTGAAAAACTTCTATCACTAACCCTTATTCAAAATATCAAAACAAATATTAGGGCTTTAATTGGTGAATTTCAAAACTATGTTAAAACAATGATAATCCCAAGCATGTAGACTATTATAAACTAATATAAACAACAAGTAATGTTATACTCTAAATGTTTTACCAATTGGCTCTTTTTGGGCAATTCAAATGATAGGAAGGGAAAAGTGATATTTTTTTGTTGCTTGAAATCTAACTAGAATAATTTTGTATTGACACAATTACGTATATCAATAGTTAGCATTGCGAAATCAAGTTGTAACAAGGGTTTTTTAGGGCATTAAATGCATTTTGTATTAAAAATAATGATTTCAATAATCTAGAATTACAATTTCAACAACAATTTTTTTGTTAAATTTTGGTGATGTCAAACAAAAAAAAGATCAAAACTGTACATTATTTAACCTTCTTCATTAGCAATAGCTCAACACAATATAATATGATTATCAATGTATGTGCAATAATGTAAATATCATAAACTAAATCAAACAAATAAATCTATTACTATAGAGTCTCATGCATAAATTAATCAATCTTTTAACTAAGAAGTTCATCCCTGATCTAACTTAATTAGTATGAGTAGATAAAGATAAAGATATAGAATAAAATAGACAAAAACTACTTATACACCATAAAATGTTCAGAAGAAAATCTAAAAGAGACCAAAATACAAACAAATAATATAACATACAACCTTAGAGTGTCCATTAATGTAACCTTAGAATGTCCATTAATATTAGTTGAAATTCTCAATCCATAAATCATAAAGACATACACAAAAAAATATGTAACATGGATAAATTTAAAAATCTATATTTAATTAAATTGAAAAAAATTCCCCTAAATCTTATATTAAATAATTTTCCAGAAAAAAATCATATATTTAATATATTTGGATAGAATTTAGATAACATAATTAATAAATTAATAAAAATAAAATTAACTTATAAACTAAATTTAACCCTAAATTTTATATATAATATCATATTTTTATAATGCTTACCTTGCTAATAGCAATCCAATACTCCACTTGCCAATGAATTTGGATGGGCCAAAATAAATTATATTTCATTACCTAACATTCCATTTAATGAGTTTTACTGCACCAAAATTACTCTACATTCCATTTAATGAGTTTTACTACACAAAAATTAGTTATATTTTATTGTCTGATTCTTGTGTTTGAATGTAACCATATTTTTGTTACTGACGCACTAACGTAAACTTCCGTTGCAAGTCCCTACAAGGCGAGCACCTTTGACTACAAATGAACAGGAACGGTATTTATGAACATGGGTTTCACTATACCCGTTAGGAGCCAACGATAAGGATAGACATGAGCGCTAGTTAATGCACAAGATTTTAGTCGGGTTTAGTGGAGATTTTGAAGTCGAATAACATGGACAGATGCATGAATTCGACAGCTTTCTTCCCACATTTCATGGCAGGCACGACATTCTGTCATAACCTTTATGGCTTCACGGTCTCCAACGCGTCAGGACTGGATGGGATCGCAGTCCCGCGATACTTTTGGATTTGCCCAGGAATGCTCCATTTTCATTCGTCAGTTATTCGGTTCCGGCAGCAAAAGTTCTCGCAGTCCGATGAAATTCCTCGCCGAAAGCATTTTCTGTCCAAGGGACTGGATCTCGATGGATATAAAAATTCTAACCAGTAGATGTTGCACACGTAAAGCTTGGGTATTGTGGGAGAGGGTCTGCGAAACCCGTATATGGGAGGCCGATCTCGGAGGCTTATTACAAAAGTTTCAGTTGGGGTTGGGAGAAATTAGACACTATGTGTGGAGGCACCGTAACTTGGAATTCTAACCCGGTTAGTAAGAGTGAGCGAGCCATTTTGGAGGATTTATGGACTAGTTTGCATGGAGTTCGCCGGCATTTTCATGAGTCCTTTGATTTGTACAGTTCAGATGACGATGATGATTTTTTGGATTTTCCTGATCTTTTTAAAGAAAATTTAAGTGCCAAGAGTTTATGGATTGCCAAGAAAGAATGCCCTTTAGCTGGAGGTAAGCTGTGATTTTTTATTTTAATGTGCATGCGTTTATTTGTATGTCCATTATGAATCTGTTAATATGCTGAAAAGGTTATTCTTCCCATGGATGGTAGAGTTCTCTAAATCTTCTAGGGTTCACCTAGGGGCAGAGGCAACCAATGAATTTTTACATTTTACTTGGGCTTGCTCAATTCGTTTGGGGGAGCGTTATTTATAAAGTGCTTCAGAGGCAGAGTTCTCTAAATCTTCTAGGGTTCACCTAGGGGCAGAGGCAACCAGTGAGTTTTTACATTTTACTGGGCTTGCTCAATTCTTTTGGGGGAGCCTTATTTATAAAGTGCTTCAGAGGCAACTAATGAGCTTTTACATTTCTCTTGGGGTTTGCTTGATTCTTTTCCCGAGGTTATTTGTAAAGTGTTTCTAGGTTAAACTGTTTGAGCTATATAAGATTGTAAGGTTCGAGAAAAGTAAACCTCTCAAGCCATGGCCAGGGAATGAGTGCCTAATAAGCAGAAAGTTTTGTTTGACAAAAGTTGTGAAGAATTTCTTGTGCAATGTATTAGAAAATTCTACTGAGCAAGAAAGTGCAGTGAAATTAAAATGATGGCCGGGGAATGAGTGCCTAATAAGCAGATAGTTTTGTTGGACAAAATCCGTGAAGAATTTCATGTGCAATGTATTCAAAATTTCTACTAAGCAAGAAAGTGCAGTGAAATTAAAACGATACTATGGTGAACATGTTTGTAAGTCCATGCATACTGATGCATATTGAACATACTGAAAACAAATAGTGCATTTCAACTCTTTGGCAGTCATGTTTTTTTCTTGTAGAGAGGGTTGGGGTATTAAATGTTAACCTTATGCTCACATTCATTGCTCTTTGTGTTGCAAATTTCGTTGCTCATGCACAATCCATGTTTTCCGTTCAGTAATTTTATGCTTGTGTGTTTGAATTCATTTCTCTGCATGTTGAGAATGGCATACAGGTTTAAATTTCCGCTTGTTGCAGGTTTAAATTTCTGCATGTTTAGAATGAGATAAATGTGAGAATAAAAATTTTAATGTACAATGTCTTAGAAAATGCCTGGAAGTCCATATCCACGTGTACCGATGTATACTAGACATATTATAGACAAGTAGTAGTTGGATTGTAAAATGAAGTGCATTTCAGCTCTTTATCAGTTTCACATTTTTCTGGTAGTGCAGGTTCTGGTATTAAATGTTAACCTTATGCTCATATTCTTGGGCATTGTGATGCAGATTTAGTTGGTTGTGAATAATCGATATTGCCATTGACTAGTTTTCTGCATGTTTGTTAAAATCCATTTCGGCATGTTGAGAGTGGTATAAAGGTGGAATTCAACAATATTCTTCATCTCACGGTCTAAGCAGATCCTTGTCTATTATAAATCCATTTGCTTTGCACCATGCATTTGTGAACGCCAAATTTTGTAATATGCATATAGAAATTCTACAGTCTCTTGAAACAATTGCTCTTTTTTAATGGCTTAGAAGTAGAGGCATTTGAATGGCTGTCAAATGTCAAGCTTGTTTCATATATAGCATCTAAGTGTGTGTGTGTATTAGTGAGTGTGCATACTTTCACCATTCATGAAAGTGTATCCCGCAACTGTGTGCATATATGACTGTTTATGATACTTGTTTGTCAGAGATTATGAACAGAACTTCTACTCAGCTTCACAATAATTTGAGACATTCATATTCAGTCTTTTATTAATATAGTTTATAATGTGCTTATGAATTTATTGTTGTTTAAAGGGGGGCTTGCTACATATCCTTCCCATTATAAAGGAACACCTAACACCACAAGAGATTCGCAATGCAAAGGAGCAGCCAAGACCACAAGTGGTAGGAAGAAGAAGAAGACTATGTATAGAGGTATAAGACAACGCACATGGGGCAAATGGGCTGCAGAAATCAGAGATCCCAAAAAAGGAATGAGGGTTTGGCTGGGTACCTTTGATACAGCAGAAGAAGCTGCTAGAGCTTATGATGCAGAAGCCAGGAAGATTAGAGGAAAGAAAGCAAAACTCAATTTTGCTGATGACTTGTTACCTCCCAAGAAGAGTAAGAAGGTGGTAAAGAAGCTTAAGGATATGATTACAGAAGACTCACATAAAAAGACATGCATGCACTTGCCAGAATGTTCAGCAAGCTCAGGTATTGTTCAGAGCCAGAAATCCAATGTGAAGGCTACTGCAGGTCTGTTGAATGAGGCCCAACAGTTCTGTCAATTTGATTCACCCTTACAAAGTAGATCTGGTGAGTCATCAATTCTAACTGATGTGCATATCAGCTCAGTTCAAACACCACCTGTATCCTTTTATGATGAGGTGCAAGACATCAATACTAACAACTTGCAAATGCTTATGCCACCTTCTCAGAAGGTTGTGTCTAAAGTTAAGTCCCTTGAAAATCATACTAACTCTTGGAATTTGAATTCTGATTATAATTATATTTATTTTGATGACTTATGTTCGCCTCAAGGGGTTGATGATGCTGGAACCCCCAAAACATTATCTGCACTCAGCACTACTATTATGGGCGATGGGGCTGATTTCATGAATGTGGCAGCACAATTAAAAATGGGTATTTCTGAAGGCATTCATCATGATGATAGCTGCTTGCTTGATTGCAAGGTTACGAAACCCCAAACAAGCCAGGAGACCTTAGAATCCAATTCAGTTGAGGAACCGGTTCTGGATTCTTTTCTTGGGTTGCTTCAATATTCAGATTTTGAGTGTGAGACTGATCAATCAACTGGACGTGTTGATGTCAATGGAACGTACTTTCCTGAGAAAGTAAATATTCCAGCAATATGGAATTTTGATGATATGCCCATGTAGGGCAACTAAGTAATGTTACCTTTAACACTGCTCATATACCTCGTTGTATATATCTAACAAGCAAACAGCCTATTTCTTTTAGGAGTTTATTTTGCAGTTACAATTTAAGATTGAAGCAATTTTGATGATATGCCGTTGAACACTGCTCGTATACCTGGTTGTATATATCTAACAATCCAACAATCTATTTCTTTTAGGAGTTTATTTTGCAGTTGCAATTGAAGATTGAAGCAATTTTGATGATATGCCGATGTAGGGTAACTAAGTAATGTCACCTTGAACACTGTTTGTATATATCTAACGAGCAAGCAGTTTATTTCTTTTAGGATGTTATTTTGTAATTGTAATTTAAGATTGAAGCCATTTTGATGATATGCCGATCAAGGGCAACTAAGTAATGTCACCTCGAACACTGCTTGTATACCTGTTTGTATATATCTAACAAGTAATCTATTTCCTTTAGGATATGTTATTTTGCAGTTGCAATTTAAGATTGAAGCTTCTCACTGCTGACTTTGTGTCCAAGGATGGTAAAGTTTTTCATCCACGTGAATATTCCCTAATCCTTTTGAACGTTTGATGAATATAGTGCCCATCTTTCAATACAACATAAGTCGTTTTAGTTAACCAATGCAAGCTGGATCTAGCTCCATCAATGTAAAAGACAAATTGTGTGCTCTAATTCTAAATAAATGATGAATGTATAATGTTTTGCTAGTTAAGCAATGCTGATCTCATCATTCTTTGTCTCTAGCTTGATATAGTCAAGCTGTTCTTTTTGCATGATTCAGTCATCTCAATGAAGATGATATTTGTAGCTCTTTCACACATTCCATGTTTGTGAGACTTGCAAGATGGGGTTTTTATTGGCTTTGGGTTTTTATTGAAGTAATTCTCCTAGCTTCTTGCAAGAAAATGATTGCAATAAAGTTATAATGGAACAAAAAGGGCATATGTATCTGATTTTTTGTCAACAGCTTGATCTCCTATAAAATATTTACAGAGCTGTTATAAATATTCAATAAAGAGTGAAATTCAAGCTCTCATCAGTTCCACCCTATTGGGAAAAATGCGATGCGTTGTTTCAGTTTCAAACTCAGTGGATTTATAAGTTCCACTCTTGGAAAAAATGGGATGTGTTGTTTCAAATTCAAACTCAGTGGATTTATCAATTCCATCCTTCGAAAAAAATGTTGTGTTGTTTCAGTTTCATATGGATAGCTACCAATGAGTGCACATAAGGAGTCCATGGCTGAGATGACTACCCTAATGAAGCAGATTGCCACAACGTGCTCTGTGTAGTGGTAACTTACAAATAAATTCTTGCAATTCCATGCGTATGCAGAGAATAAATACACAGGTATTACAGTAGTTCAGCCTCGAACTGTTATTGCTCTCAAGATTCTTGAGTAGATCAAACCGGAAAAGGGAATTCTACTTTGGAATTAGTTACCAAGTTTAAGATATTTATTGATACCCTCTCGCGTAGAAGAAATGTGGGATGTTGCCACTGAAACGAAATAGATGGGAAACCCAGTCGGGTGCTAGTCATCGAGCACCCCCCTGGAAGCCCTGTAAATAGGGTGAGAAGTGGTCTCGGTTACTAGCTAGAGATAGGATTTTGAAATGGCCATATGAGGCACCATATGTATGAACGAGGACGTATCTCTTCCCTGAGCTGGAAGGTAAGGTCACTTACATGAAATGCAATAATTGGGAGTTCGAGAGCTCTTTTCTGTTCCGTAGGAGATCCAGAGCGAGCAGTCTCACCAGTTATAACTTGGGATCCCGCCCGTTGAAGCAATTGAACCAGCACGAGCTGATCCAGTTTTGCCTGTTGAATGATCCGTTGATCTAGCACCAATAGCAGTAGCTTTTGTTGACCCAGAAAAGGAGTTTAACTAGTTTTTTCTGTACTACTTTGCTCAGCTCCCAATCTTGTGCCAAGGCCAGATACAGCTTATCCAGCAAATGCAGTGATCTACGTAACTAGGTGGCCATATCTAATACCAAAGCCATACCTTCTAAAGACGGCCATACCTATTCTTTCCTTCTCTAAGTCCATACTAACAAGGCGCCCATACCCGTGCTAATATCCATGCTCATATACAGGCCTTGCAACATTCCAAACATGAGGCTAAACCCAAAGCCAGCAGGGATAAAGACAGGAATAGAGGCAAACAGTAAAGGCAGGGTGGGTGATTTCCCCTCAAGTAGTTTTTGTAAAGCACAAGTGTATCAGGTAACTGATTTACACAAGCCAAGGGTGGATAAAGAATGCTTGTGATTGTTTAGGATGGAGCATGGTTATAATGATTTATAAGCCAGGGGTGGCTGAAGGATCCTTCTGGTAATTTTTTTGGAGGTAGCCTCAAAGAGTTATCAAGTATTATAGAAGAGCTATATGTGAAAGCAAGTCCTATCACAAATTCCAATTCCAATTTCAGTCTCTGGAATTTTGGTGTTTAAATGATTACATTGTTTCAGTTTTAAACTTGGAGTGATCGCTAATAATAATATAATTAGTCACTTTATGTTCAAAGTTTCGATTTTCTTAGATTGTTGGATGGGAAGTGAAATTTTAGATATATAAAGTTGGAAACATAAAATTTTGATTTTCACAAATTATGGTTTCAAATGATATATCCGGAATATTATTATTCTATATAATATAAAATTCTTTACATAATAGTTCTCATTGCTTCAGTTCATGATGGCAAAATATAATAAAAACATTTATATAATAGTACTTCCATTCTTTCTTTTGATAGATAGTTCGATTCCTTGATGGCAAAATATAATAAAATTCTTTATATAATAGTTCTTCCATTTCTTCAGTTTTCTTATGGCAAAAATATGAAATTCCATGTGCTTGGTTTTAGTTATTGAATTTACATTTTTAAATATATTTGGTTTGTAATTCCATGTTTTTTTAAAGGATACATTTGTTTTGTTATTCAATGTGCTTGGTTTTAGTTATTGAATTTACATTTTTAGATAAATTTGATTTGTAATTTCATGTTTTTTAAGATATATTTGCTTTTTTTATTTTTATTGTTATAATTAATTTTCATGGAAAAAGTAAATATTGTTTTTTATTGCTATAATATTTTTAATTGGAAAATACAAATATTGATTTTTAATTAGATCATTATTGAACAAAAGTCATTTTACATCAGAGGTGGTATTTGTTATTGTAAACATTATTTATGTTGCTCTTATTTATTATTTATTTAGTGTGACTTTTAGGACAAGAACTTGCTCACAAATTGTTCTTATCATCAATTATTAGTAATCATGAACACATTTGCCAATAAGAATGATCAAAACAAAATCTTCCATGATAATCATCATCATCATTATCATTATTATTTTACACTGCAATAGAGGATTATATTAATATTTAAAAGGTCAGGTTAATTCTTTGGTGTATGTACATCAAGATACAATTGTTCAAAAAGTTGTTGATGACATGGCCAAGGTATGCACTTAGTGTATGTATATCAAGATACAAATGCTCAAAAAGTCACTAATGACATGATTGAGGTATGTATAGGCCTCTTAACCATTTCCAACTCATCACATCTTTTTTCTTCCTTGTAGGAGAAAATACAAAGTTTTCATTTATAATCTTTACAAAATTGGCTTGGTACTTCGCAAAATTTGCCAATCATTTCTTTACTAGTCAAAGGTCCTTGGAGGCTAGACCTCCTCCTGATTATGCTAGAAGAATTGTGATTTGTTTCCTCCATCTATTCTTTGCGATAGATCCTCTAGTTGAGTCCTTGTGATGCCTAAGTGGTCTTCTGGCCACACAAGCCTTTGCTGAAGTTCCAAAATGCTATCCATGACCATTAAGAGATCTTGACTAATTGCATATAACTCTACTTGCATGCTTTTGTAAGTGCCTCCTTGGGCCATTTCTCCCATTCTTTCTATTGCAATGGTAATAGTTATACTAGAGGGGTGTCTCAAAAAATAAAAGAAATTTAGCGACACAATGTGACACCTCCCTTGCCAGTTGTTTGAGACTACTCCAATAGAGTTTCATCCAACACCAAATTGAAAAGGTCCATGAAAACACAAAAATGAAGATGCATAAGATCCTCCATTAGTAAATCTACTCTCAATATCCCACAAAGTTTCTTTTTAAATCCATTTTGTTTTGCCAATCCCACCAAATTGGTTCTCAAAATCCCCGCAGTTATTTTTAAAACAATTTTGACTCCTAACAAAAACAACCTCAAAGAGCACTCTATAGGAAAGAGAGTCTCAACAGGGACAACATCAATACCTCGACAACATTCCCCACGTCTAGGATAGACTAGAGAAAGCCCTTGCCTCTATCCCATGGCTAAAGTTGAGGAATGAGATTTCGTGAACCAATACTAACTTTTGTAGACCAATTTAGAGCCAATGGGCATAGATATACTCCACTTGAAGGCATAAGCCAACTAAACCACGAACTCACATCAATGCTTTAAAAGGGCGTTCCATTACTATACATCTTCATGGTATTCATTTCCCACTCATCACCATCAATCCATTCAACACTAAACTACTTGATCTATAGTAAAAAAACAATGTTCCCATATCGCTTACTAAAAGCCACACCTGAGCTCCTTAAATTACCACTTGAGAGAGTCCATTCATAGGATTGTGGTTCATGATTCCTCCCTTTGGCGCGCTTTGGAGATCAATATCAACCATTATATTGAACTTTCCATGCTTTACCTCTTCAAACAATGATGTGTATTTGTAGCCATTTACTTAATGAATTAATAGTTTCATGATAACCTTGCATGAATGAGACTCGTGGCTATCTTGTACAAAGGCGACGGGGGCACTTATTTATTTTGAATTTGATCATAATACTAAGGATAACATTTATGGAAGAGGGGAAAACTTCCCATTCTTCCACAAAATTTCTCCTATTTGCAACTTGACCCATTGGTCAACAATGGAATCATCATTTCTATTGTTGATTCTGAAAACATGAAAACATTGTCTTTTGGGATGAGATTATAGCACTTGAAAAAAAAATAGTTTTAGATCTGGAGGGAGGGTCCCTGAGAATTAATGATAGATTATAGTAGCTAAGTCACCTATAACAGTGACCTCTTGAAGTTTGAGATTTACAGCTTGCCTGAGCCCTTGATAGAGAGCATAGGGCTTTTCCATATTGTTGGAAGCTTTTCTTAGGCCCCAAGCATACAAATACTCTTCTTGCCTAGCCCTCGCTGCTGCCACCCTTGGATTTCTTTTAGTGGCCCCATCAAATTAGAGAATACATTACTTTTGATCCACAATCCATTTTTTAAAATCTTATATTGAGTTTTATTTTCCATTTCTTAGTGAGATATTTCCTCTTACTCGTAAAATCCATTATATTAAAGGTTTTAACCCAAATCTTTTCTTCTTCATCTAATTCTTGTTCTTCTTTATCTGGAATTTCTTTGGTTTTGAAAGTTTCCCCAAGCAAGCCAATTGCTCTTCCAATCATTTTTATGTTGTCACCCATTTCCTCTTGAAAATTTACTTTATTCCTTGTCAACCAAATCTGCCAACAGACAATCTTAGGCATTACTTTCCAAAGTCTCTTCAAAAGCCTTTTTCTAGAGAAGGAATCCTTATAACACATGTCCCGCCTTAGGTCAACGGACTCTAGTGCTTAAGAAAGAAAGAACATACTCCCAGATTGCCATAAAAAATGGGCACTCCAAAAAAAGATGATCAATTGTATCTTGCTTCTTTTTACACAAAAAACATCAAGAGGGTCCCAAAATACTCCATTTTATGAGATTTCGTGTTGTTAGGATTTTGTTGTGGGCAAACATCTAAAAAATTGTATTAATTTTTAGTAGAGAGTTTGCATTCCAAATATTGAGCCACATATTAGAAGAAAAAAACATAAAACTAGGGGAAAACAAAGCTTCATACCCATATTTTAACAAGGTACTCCACCATGCCCCATTCGCGGAAGTCTTGAACTTCCATGGCATGGGGTGCATACCCATCCAAATAAGCGTCAATGGATCTACATGAATCCGTGAGTTGTGGAGGGACATTGCCCCACTCTTAGCCTTTCCAAAGACCATCCCCTGATCAAGATGAGTTATCAAACATCGAAAATTTGTGGAGAGAAGTAAGCCAACCATGAAGAGGATGAAAGTCTACTCTCCTATTATGCCATCTTTCCACATATTTAAGTGTTGTCTGTTACCAAGGATCCAAGTCAATTTAGACTTAATTAGGGGAATTGATGTTGCTAACACTCCCTAGATTTGTGATCCCCCCTCTATGACGGGGAGGCGTAGGATGCAAGAATCCCTATCTCCATAAAGTTATTTTTTGTGGATGACTTGCATCCACTAGTCATTTCTTCTCGAGAATAATCTCCAAACTGATTTTGCTCCCAAGGGTAAGTTCATCAATGAGGGCTATATAATGTTGAGGCCACCCATTGCTTTCAGGAGTATTACAATCTTCCATATAATGAGGTGGGATTTCTTTCTATCTATTTTACCTCTTTGCCATAAAACATTTCTTATTTCCTGAACCATTCTTTGCTTCACTGAGACAAGGGCCACATTGATAATGGGAATAAAGGCAATGCCAATAGCACTAATTGGACCAAGATCAACCTTCTAGTCAGGTTTAACCATCGCACCCCCCATTGTTCAAATTTAATTTTGAATATATCTAAATTATGATTCCAACAAGAGGGGAAAATGCTTAAAGGAAAATAGGCATGCCTAAGTATCTAAAGTTTGTCCAAGAGTCTTTCGCAACAATACCCAAGATCTTCAAAATTTTCCCATTCAAAGCTTTGCTTATATTCCATGAATATAAATGCCTCTTAATTTCATTAATCAATCCACCCGAAACTAAACAAAGTTTTCTAGCACAAATTTTAATCTCCTTGCAATGATTGAACTTAAGCTCCGAAGAATAGTGTCATCAACAAATTGCGCATGGTTAATACTTTTAATTCCTTCCACAAATCTGAGCCTAGGAAGAGAGTTTGAGCCTTTTATGTTCCAATTTCATGCTTAAAGATTTAGCCATAATAATATTTAGAACTAGACAAAGAGGACAACCTTGCCTAAGGCCCCTAGAGGCTTTGAAGAAGTCAATGGATTGCCCATTTACCAAGGGCAAGATCCAAGGCCCATAAATACAAACAATTATCCATTTTATGAACTCTTGACTGAAGCCCATTTTCCTCAAGATAACAAAGAGGAAGGAATGTTGCACCATGTCAAAAGCATTGGCTATGTTTAGTTTGATGATCATTTCATTGTCCCCCTATTTTTGCTAGCGTATTTCTTCTTGAATGAGAACAATATTATCCACAATTTGCCTCTTTCTCACAAAACCACCTTGATTTTCAGAAAATCAAGTGGAGAAGAAGAGGTTTTATCCTTTCGGAAATGATCTTTGACACAATTTTGTAAGAGAAATTACACAATGAAATGGGCCTAAATCTAGAGAAGGAAGAAGGGTTTACCACTTTAGGAACCAGAGCTTAGAAGGAGGAATTCAAACCACCCCACATGTGACTAGATTTTTGGATGAAGGAGACCATCCTACATAAGTCAAATTTTATTACTCCCTAACATTTTTGGTAAAAATGTCCTGAAAATCCATCTAGGCCAAAAGCCTTGTCTGGGACAAAGGACCATACTACTTTATTTATTTCTTCTTTAGTGTCAAGCTGTAGAAGATTTTGATTATCTTCTTCCAAGAATAGAGAAGGGACCAGTGAGATGAACACCTCCAAAATTTGTTGGGGAACTTCACCTCCTTCCTTGTATAAGGCTTCAAAATGCACCTTCCTTTATTTTATCCATATCTGAAATGACTTCCTCTTCCACTTCAATAGTTTTTACCCTATTGCACCATTCCCTCATTTTCGCCTACTTGTGGAAGAATTTGGTGTTCCTTGTCCCCGAATTTTAGCCAAAGGCTTCTTGATTTTAGTTAATGCATTTACTCCCTAATTTTTTTGTGCATCTCTTCAAAGGTTTGTCTTTCCTTTGCAATCAACTCCTTTGTTACCATCTACTCTTCCATATCTAAATGACACCCTCTAATTGGGATAAGATCATTTCTACTTTACCCCTTTTGGCATTTTGCTTCTCTCTAATCCATGCCTTTAATTCATCCTTTAGTCTCTTCATTTTTTGTTCCCATCTATAAATAGGGGAATTGGTTACCCATTTGGACCAAGCTTTTGTTACCACTAACCAAAATTCTTCATCCTTCACCCATAGGGTTGAATCAAAATGGAATGGGGCCAAGATCCTCCTCTGGATCAAGAACAAGCTTGATTAGATGATGATTCGAGCCATTCCACGTTAAGTAAAACACTAAAGACGGGATAAATTGATTCAACATTGAGTTGCTTACTAAAAGTTGGTCAAGTCTTGCCACTATATGGCTCGGACCTGCACTTTTATTATTCCTAGTAAACTTGGAATTTTTTGGCTTGATATCTTTGAGATCTAGGTGGGAGATTAAATACTCCATTCATTCCTAAAATTGGCCTTTAATATTACAACCTCCCTTCTTCTCCCATTGATGAATTATGACATTAAATTCACCTCCCAAAACCCAGTTTGTGCTTAGTAGGCTCTCCTACTCTATCATAGATTCCCCGTGTGCAACTTTTTCAAGTTTTACATTCGACATATAAACATTTAAAATATTGCAATGCTTTTTCAAGGGGAGATGCATAAAACAAGAGATGATCCAGTGAGTGTTGATTTTTGTGTAGCGTCAAGAGGTATTCCCGCATGCCAAGAGGCCTCCAAAGTCAACCTAGAAGAATTATGGAAATTAAAATAAATAAATAAATAAAAATTTAGGCATCATGCAGGCTCAAAATGGTCAAGTCGACCCCACCATGAAAGAGGGTGTCCCTTGGTCAAAATTCACCCATTTGACCTATCTAAATACATTATGTGCTACTCCACTTTGACCACCTGTGTGAAGTCAAACAAGGAGATTTTTGGAGGCCTGATCGAGCTATTTCTTGATTGTTTGACCGAGTTTTACCTATTTGACTGAGATATATGATTGAGTTTGACCATAAAAGAGGTCGAGTATGATTGTAGAAGAGGACAAGTTGACCACAACTTTCGCTGCAAGCATTGACTACAGGCCAAGTTGACCACAAGAGTCAACCATAGGTCCGAAGTTGAATATAATAGCTAATTTGACCACACTGAAAGTTTGATCAAATTTGACTATTTGAGTGGTTTTACCAACATTCGCTGGTTGGAATTTTGACAAGTCGAAGAGCTAGAGAGTAGATCGAAGCTTACTCAACACAGCCAAGGACCAAATGTGACCTGGCCACAGCTAGAAATACCAACCTCAAGGTGTAGAGTAGTTTGATGATATCAGACCATGGTTGGACATAAACGTTAAGAAGTCGATCGAGGGCACGTGGTGTTGGTTAGAGAGATTACAAAAGTAGAGAAGTCTAGTTGAAACCTAGATTTGAGGACCATGGGTTGTACAAGAACACCTAGAGCCTTAGGGTTGCTGAGAAAAAAGCTATAGCGAGGAGGTCTAAGGAAAGGAAGGCTGTCAGAGGTCAAGGGTAAAGTTGTAGTGTTGTGTTAGGCCAAGGTTAAAATAGGTTTGAAGTTGCAAAAGTAGGCTAACCAATAATGAACAAAAGGGCTACAAGGAGGGATAACAACTAGGTGATCAATGGTATGGTTATGATGAGGGGGCTGAGGACTTTTTTATTCATCTTGGAGTCTTTATACTTGTTGAAATTCCTGGGGTTTGTGGAATTAAACCCAGAGCAAGACTTGGAGTGCTAATGCAAGTAGAGTTTGTGTGATGCACATTTGGTTCACCTCCTTGATAGCATATGGAATGACTTGGTATTGATGTTAGCTTGTTGTTGAGCCCTTGATGTATCCACAAGATGAAGAAACTCTAGACCTTACAGTTCATGCAAGGAAAAAAATGGAAAGCAACATGCATCAACAACTGATGTTGATGATGAAGATGAGAATCCACCTCAGTAGAAGATGAAGAAATCTAAACTTGATAAGATTGAAGATGGAATTCATTGATTTCTGCAAGGAGGCAAGCACCAAGAGGGAGTTGACAATTCCCTACAACCCTCAACAATTTCCTTCTTAATCAAGAGATGAGTACTTCATATTTTTCTCCCTTGATTATTATTATTATTCCTTGGTCAGCCTCTTGTCTTTGTACTTTTGCTTGGTTATTATTATTTCTTCCATGGCCTCTTGAATGAGGTTTGCAGGTACATCATGAAGGTTACCAAGGCAATGATTTCGGCAGCAAATGGTAGCATGAGGAAGAATAAAGCAAGGCTTCTGACAAGAGGGTTCTCCTAGAAAGAGGGAGTGAACTACAAGGATAGTTTTGCTCCAGTCACCAAATGATTAGTTTTTTGTATGACCTAAGGGCTCGAGCACAAACTCAATAGAGTGATTGGTGTTCGAAAGGAATAAATTGTACAGATTGTTAGGACAAATAGGATCATACTAGATGATAAGAAGAGCTTCTAGTTCCAAGGGAGAAAACTGTCAGGTAGAGTGGAAGGAGCAACCTTCCTTGAGGATGTCATGGGTTGAGATTGTCAAGTTGCTCAAAGACAAGAGGTCTCTAGGAGAAATATGCCTTCTTTGAGGAGACCTTGTCAAATAGCAGAAGGACTTGCTTACATGATAAAGGGAGAAACAACAACAATTAAAGGACTTTCTTATGTGACAAAGGGAGAAACAGTGGCAGAAGGATTTGTTTTTGTGACATAGGGAACAACTAGGACTACCATAGGAAGATCTACCTCAGTGTTAGAGGGAGTTGGCCTCGAAGATTGAAATCAAAGATTCTAGCTAGATACACTATTTCTTGGGATTGGAGATTCAGATTTGGTGGATCCACTGATGTGCAAGAAGTTGATTGGATCCTTGATGTACCCAATACTACATATGGGCAAAAAAATTGATGCTTTATTTTGAAAGTACTGATAAAATTAGCCATAATGTCATATTTTATTTGGATTATTTGTATTTTTTTTTAAATGCCCCAAATATCATTAGATATATAAAGCACCTCATAAATGCTTCAGAAATTTGATGGGTTCGTCAAATATCTGACACCTTTCTATTACATCGGATGCTCGATGTGTATGCAACATTCATCATATTTCTGCCAGGTCAGCCATAACAATGTCAGAATACCAAAGTTTGATGAGGCCATTTTTTTAAGGAACACAATTTTTCAGTAGAAATCACATAGTAGAAATTTTTGCCGACATGTTTCGAACCATCCAGTGTGGTTCATCGTCGGGACAAGATAAAGATGCAAATCATGGAAATAACTTAAAGAGGGAACGATAAGGAGATGAACACCAAAAAAATGATCCTTAGGTTCAATCATAGCCTTAAGACCTTTTTCGGCTTTGAGGAAACCTTAGTACACTCGTGTCTGTTGTATCCAATATTCAAGAAAACATTCAGGAGGTCAATATTTTTAACCGTTATACAATGTTTCTCCATAATCCATGGACGTCAAAAATCTGACATTTTTTATTATATATAAGGGCTATCTTTTTTTTTTTTTTTTTTTATCAGTAATAATTTATTAATTGCATTACAAATAGTTAAATTGTGGTTGATTTTTGAAGACAATCAATATTTAAAGTTTGGAAAGGAAAAATGGGTGATGGAAAATGGTATTTACCTTGTAAAAAATGCAGGGGCTACAAAAGTAGGAAAATTTTAATAAAGACAACTAAACAACATTGTAGAGAATTTGGACACCTTGAAGCCGGGCATGAATATCGTCCCTTGGTAAGTTATTCATTATATGTCTTTATATTGCAAGTTTTTTTTTATTATAAATGAAGGGTTTATGGTTTACGTGGTTTAGGGCCAGGGATTAAGTGGTTAGGCTGATTAGAGGTTAATAGTTTAGGGGATTAGGGGGTAAGGGGTTATTGGTTAAGGGTTTAGAGGTTAGGCTTAATAGCTTAAGGGTTAGCGGTTTCAAGGCTTAATTAAGAGGAATGGAGTTAAAGTGTTAAGGATTAGGGGGATATGATCTAAGGGGATAAGGATTGAAGGGTTAGAGGTTAATGGTTTTGAGGTTACCTATGGTGGGTTATTGGTGTGTGTTGGGGGGAGGGTGCAAGGAGATTTAAATATTTTTAGTTGGATATCTAAAATTCAAAATTTAAAATTTAATAAATTTATTTCCAGATTAGAGGTTAATAGTTTAAGGGATTAGGGGGTAAGGCGTTATTGGTTAAGGGTTTAGGGGTTAGGCTTAATGACTTAAGGGTTAGTGGTTTCAAGGCTTAATTAAGAGGAATGGAGTTAAAGTGCTAAGGATTAAGGGGATAGGATCTAAGGGGATAGGGATTGAAGGGTTAGAGGTTAATGGTTTTGAGGTTACCTAGGGTGGGTTATTGGTGTGTGTGAGGAGATTTAAATATTTTTAGTTGGATATCTAAA